>JAMKQA010040724.1:0-11842 GCA_024699735.1 Posidonia australis
ACACCACAGGGGAGAAACCAAGGCACAAAACACAGAGGGAGCCCACAACCAACAAACACAAACTGGATTTACCATTAATAAACCATACACAAATAATTACAAGAAATTCCATGGTTTATATTAAATGGAAAAACCCAGACACAGATGTTACAGGGTCGCTGGAGTTTTGGCCTATAAATAGGAGGTGAATAGAGGAGAATGGGCGGAGGAAAAAAAAGGAGGAGAGATCCTAGAGCTCTGAGGTGTCTTCCCGTGGCGTTCCTGAGTGCGCCAGCTAGCCCTAGTGCCTTCCTCAGCCAGCTCTGGTTGTCCGCGCCACTGCCAGACCAGGTACGCCTACTATCCGTTTCCCTTGCCTTCAATTCTAGTTTCCTAGGATTCCTTGAGTCTTCCCGAGTCGATATCGATCAATCCAGAGGATTCCTCTGGTAGGAATTAGCCCCCCAGGTCTCGCTGGAGCTGTTTTTCGATGGCCTAGGTGTGGGGGGGGGGCGCTCATCCAGGACAATGCCCTTGCCCCAGAGCGTCGATCCTTTCTCCCCAGACCTCTCTCATGCCTCTCCACTCCTCCACGCGCCGCTCTGATGCCTCCTGAAGCTTCCACCAGAACCTTGTCGGAATCGCACAAGACGTCGTCGCCGGAGAAGATGATCGGAGCCAGAGAAGGAGCACGCACCTTTAGCCCCTCTGTGCCGCTTCGAGCCTCCAGAAAGCTTCCACGGTGCCCCCTAAGTACATCGGAGCCTCCGGAGCTGAGCCACGAACCTTGGAACACTCCCGTGACCCTGCTCGTCGGAGAAGAGGACGTCGACGGCAGTCGGAGCCCCCTCCGCGTCATCATCCACCGTTTGAACCCCTAGAAGAGATGCTCCTCAACGCCCCTCCTAGCCTCCTGGACACTTGGATCACCGCGCCGCAGCCTCTGGAGCTCTCTTCTTCCCCAATGCCGTCGCCGAAGTGCTTCGACGGTGAGGGAGGTGGGAGGCCCACTCCTGCCGTTGGATTCTCGATCCAATCCGTTGGATCTTCTCCCCTCCTTCTCTTCTTGCTTCTCGTGGGGTCCGATCTTAGATCAAACCACGGGAGCGCCTCTAATAGCCCCCTCCAGCGGTCGTCAACGGCGAAACTCCGTCGCCTACGGTCGCCGCTATCTATTCCTTTTAAATTTTTTTTTAAAACATTTTCTTTTAATAAAATCCTATAACTTTATGTTTGTTACATTTAAGTCCTTTTCCTTATTACATTCAGGTCCTTTTCTTACATTTAAGTCCTTGATCATTTTTCTTAATTCGTTTGAATGAAGTTTTAACTGAAAATATTACATTATGCCCCCTGATTATTCAAAATAATGTTTTCCAGGTTTAAAAGTTTAATAAAAACCCTCATAGTTTCTTTTCATGCATTTCAATCTAATATTTTTGCATAAAGGACCCTGAACTTTACTGAAACTCTTCTGAATGCACACTTCTTTGTCAAAATTGCATTTAAACCCCTGAGCATCATTAAGATAACACAAAATGCATATTTTCTCTGGTTAAATTGCATTTTAGCCCTTGAACTTTACAGAATTCACACTGAATGCATGTTTTCTAGGGTAAAATTATTGAATTGCCCCTGAAACTTTCATGGATCCTTTTCCTTACATATTTTTACCCTAAGTTTCCACTAAATGCATGTTTTAGTGGCATATTTGCATTTTAACCCCTAGGAAACATCAATTTGGCCAGAAATGCACATATTTGCACGTTTGACCCAGATTTCTTCATAATTGCATAGAATGTGTTTTCTTATGTATTTTTGATGATATGGGCTTCAGAATTTCTGTTTTTATTCAAAATTTGGGTTCTTTGCACAAAGGCCCATGGAATTCGTATTTTTACACTCACACATGCATTTTGCATATTTTGTCGCACTTTTTCATGCAATTTTCTTGCCTTTTCTTTTCCAACTCTTTTCGAGCTTGGTTTTCTCGTCGTCTCCCGGATTCTTTCCAATTTTCGCATCTTTAGATTTGATTTGGCTTTCCATCGCCCGAGGGCGTACATTAAAAGGCTAATCAAAGCCTACATTGTCTCGAATGAGGATTATTTCTCATTTTGATTTTCTCGGATTTATCCAAATTTCCGCTAATTTACGAGACGCTTTCTAAGAATTTCTCGATTTTCATGATTTTCCTCATCGCCCAAAGGCGTACAGTAAAGCGGCATTCTCAATGCCTACATTTGTCCCTTGGATTAACTTTTTCCCTTAATTTCATTTCTTCTCTTTGATTTGGCATGTTTTCAGTCATCTTTAGCATACGCATTTAGAATAAGCAAGCACACATTTAATAGACCATTGACAAGTAGGAAACCTCGAAAGACCGAGTTTTCTCGGGCGCATGGGGGTGCCTAATCCCTTCCCTATGCGTAATCAGAATCCTTATCCTTTCTTTGGCCCGCATTCATTTGTGCATTATATCCATTAGGCATGGAGCACACATGTTTTTTGCATCTTGTTTGCTTCTTGGTTTTCGTTTTTCCATTAAAAAACTAGGTGGCGACTCCTTTCCTTATCCTTTCTCATCTTCCCTTGATGTTTCCTAGTCTAGTCTTCTTCTCCGGATTCACCATCTTAGCCGTGACCGTATCGGAACTCCTCGAGTGCTTCCACGCACCCGGTAGGGGAGAGCCGTGCAGGGTTCCACCGACATGGTCACAGGAACTGGCGACTCCGCTGGGGATAACCAGATTCTAGCTTTCATTCTGGTTTCCCTACTTGTCTTTGGTCTATATACATTGTGCTTGTTCTGTTTGCTTGTACATATTTGACTGAACATGCCTTTTTGCCTTCTTTACACTAATGCTATGCCACCGCACATGCACATGACTTAATTCATGCTTTGTTTGTCGATACTTGCTTTTGTACACCTACTTGTGAGCACTACACCAACACATGCCATGTTCATGCCTTTTGTCTGACTTGATTGGATGCCATGATTGTGTGTTTTTTCTTTTTATTTGAATTTGCCATGATTAGGAGAGTAGAGACATGTTTGCCTCCCTATCTGGTTAAAATAAAACACACAAACTCAGATGAATAAATAATAAGGCATAACTAGAGACAAATGCTCACAATCCCTATGGTTTAATAAAACGCAAGTAAAAGACACAAAAGCATATCACATGATTGATCATATAGGGCGTGCATCTTCTATTCTCGGTCACCCACAGTTTACGAAGGACAATTCTAGTAGCCCGTCCTATAGCTTTGGCGTAGGACGTGTTGCAAGTTTTTCCCCCTTGTCTGGGGTCGTGTCGGTGCTAGTAGAAGGTACAGCTCCATGCTACTACAGGAGACGAGGCCACCAACGCACCACCCGTTCACTGCCTACGCTTCGGCCAAGATTTAGAACGGGAACCTAGTTTTCTGACCAGAGTTAAAACCCAAACCCATGAGTGCGTCCCATATGGTTCGATCCATGTGTGACATGCATGGTGAAAGAGAGCATATTAGTAGCATTCATGTGCATGTGTGTCATTCATGCCACACTAACAAACAATTGCATAGCTAACTTACTTCTTTTGTTGTCTGGTCTTCATTTCTTCACTGACACATTAGGTTCTTTTCCTTTGCTTGGTATAGAGTTCTGTGTGCGAATTCCTAGGGCTGAGCCTGGGAGTTTCTTTCTGTAACCTTAATCTTGAGGCATTGTTCTCGACTGTCTTTCCTCGAGCTATTCGTCACTTTCGACGATAGCTCCTTATAGGTGTCGTCCTTTCACTTGCAATCGTAGCCCCGTCTTTACCCGTTTGCAGTCCACTATGGCCCAACGAGCTTCTGAGATTGTTACACCAGCTGCCTTGGAGGGGATTCCTGTTTCTGCCCCTCCTCCCTCTTTCACTTTGTCATCAGTCATTTCACCTTCACTCCATGATAGCCACTTTCGGGCGCCTGGAGTTCCTTGTTCGTTAGTTTCGGGACACTGGCATACCCTCATTGGTCTGGAGCCCGCGGCTGAGGTAGTTACTATGACTACCACTAGGACATCTGATCTGGTTATGTCCTGTTCTTCAGTTGACCCTCTTCGACTTGACACTTAGTTGACTACGATTGCCTCGTCAGTAGGAATTCGATCCACAACATCCTTGAACATCCAGCCCCCTATGACATCCCTGCCGCTTGCTCTTTCAGCCCTCGGTACTGCTACCGATGGTTCAATCACCGTACAATCTCAGTAACTTCTGGCCCTTGTGCAGAAGTTGCAAAACATGGCCTTTTCTTTGGATCCCACTCTGACTGCGCCTGTTCATCCCATTCCCATGGATCTTGTTCCACCTGCTCAGGCACTTCACGTTGCACCAGTTAACCCACCAATGCAGCTGTCGCCACAGCTTCCTGCTATCCCGACAACGGGCGTTATTACTCTACCAATAGCATCACTACCACAACATGCACAATGTATTCCTCCCTCCACTGGTGGTTAGCTTTTTGGGTTGGCAGGAGTATACCGGCCTACGAACCCAACCCTCCCAGTTCAGCAGTTGTTGCTCCCACACACAACAACACGCCCCGCACAACATAACATCTCTATACCCTTGCATCAGGTACAAGCTTCTGCATGCACACCACCACAAGTAGCGCACATGCATGGGTACGTTGGTCCTCACGCCACAGCACCGGGTGGCGAGATGATAGATCTGGAGGAGCACATGGGTGCTATAGACACAGCGTACGCGGGACTTGCCCCGACTGCACACTTAATGTAAGCAGCAACCCCCAATGCACTTTTCTCCAAGATGAATGACCTGGAGAAAGCTCTACGACAAGTGCAGGGTGGGGACCGCCAGTCTTTCTCCTTCCCGAACCTCTGCTATTTCCCAGAGGCGGTACTCCCACCGAACTTCCACATCCTAGAATTTGAGAAATATAATGGGAAGGGCTGCCCAATTTCACATCTTCGGGCATACTATGGCGATCTCGCTCAGCTACAGGCTGACGAGAGGCTTCTCATTCGCCTCTTCCAGAAAAGTCTCACAGGTCCAGCTCTAAAATTGTTCACATCGCTGGATATGTCCACCATAAAGACCTGGAATGATCTGAGCCAAGCTTTTCTGGAGTAGTACTCTTTTAACCTCGACATGGTCCCAAAGCGTGAGGACTTGGTCGCCACCAAGCAGAAGCCCCACAAGCCATTCTAGGAGTACGTCAGGCGTTGGCGAGCCCTCGCTTCACAAGTGCGTGATAGACCTTCTGACGAAAAGTCTATCGAAATAATAATTCAAGGGGCACAGCCAGCCACTGGGGCTCTGTTAAGCATCTAGCCTATATCCACCTTTACAACCTTGATCAAAGCCGACACCTGTGTAGAGAGCTCACTAAATAGCGGAAGCTTTCCAACGTTAGCAGCATTCGCAAAGCAGACTATGGCTACCGACGGAACTGGCAATAGCAATGGTGGTAACAATGGATCCAGCACTGGCTACGGGCGGAAGAAAGACTCTGCTAAGAATGTTGTGGCCTACGTAGGGGCTCCTGTTATGCCACCCAACGTGGTGAGCTCGCTAGCTCAGAATCAAGTTATTTACTCTCCTGCACCTAGAGCACCATGCACCTCATAAATCGCTACCACCGCCGAACCGGTCTACCAGCCAGCACCGGCAAGGCAGGGGCGCTACCCAGGGTCAAGACGACCTCCACGCTCTGAGAGGGACTACACTCCTCTGGTTGAGCCGCTGAGTATCATATTTCCTAAGGTTGCGTCACTACTGAAACTTCCGAAAATCTGCCCACCGCCGAACCCACTTCCACCGTGGTATAAAGCGGATTTATTCTGTAGTTTCCATAGGACCGCGGGGCATTCTACGGATAACTGCTATACACACCGAAATGCAATTCAAAGCCTGATTGACCGAAAGGTCATCAGTATTAACACACAGGAGGCAGAGTCCAGGCCCGCTGCACAGACACCACATTCATCTGCATCCACATCTAGCAACATAGTCCAGCAGCCGTTGCTTGAGCATACACGAGGAACCTCGGGAGTCTATTTCCTTTCTTCGGATGAAGTTGAATCTTTTGATCCTTCCCTCATCATCCACGATGTTTTAGAGCCACTCTCTTATCGGCTAAGTCAATCCTTCATTGAAGCTTACAACTCTGTTGTTAATATGATCCAGTTAACTGCCCGACTGAGGCGCACGGCTACTAGACCCACCATGCAATCTACCCCACCAACAATTAGCCTACTAGCCAAACCAAGACCTGATTTGACCCACCAAGCACCAACCCCTACTCTGCCAGTTTCAACCCCTACTCTGTGGTCATCAATTTGACACAGGACACTCATCGCATGCCTTATAGCTATACTACTGAGATGTGTGCTGAGGTTACGCAGTCGAAAAGGGTATACAAGGCCCCAGTTCCAACAAACAAAACCAGTCAGCCTGTGACTTCATCCTCCCAAGCAAAAAACCATATTCCCGGTCCAATCCCTGAAAAGACAGTCACAAGAGCTAACCCCACTACCAAGCTTGACCCACCGGTAGCCGACATTACTGCCCAGTTGAAAAATGTCAAGGCAGACATATCCATCTGGGATTTAATCCATACTTCAGTCGAGCATAGAGAGGCATTTCTTCGGTCTTTCAGGCTGCCCAAGTTTCTTCAACCATACAGCCTTCGGCCTTAGAGAACATGGTGGCGATGATAGCCGCGCCAGAGGTCATTTCTTTCTCCAGTTCAGAGCTTCCTCCAGCAGGGACTAATCATAACCAGCCCCTATTCATCATGGTGCAATACCAAAATTTCCGCATTCCTCTCACTCTGGTAGATAATGGTGTCGGTTTGAACATCTGCCCCTTGCGAACAGCAAGTCAGGTCGGCTTTAAATCGGGGGACATTACTCCAGCAGTAAAAGGAATGATGGCATTCGACAACACACACCACGATGCCCTAGGGATCTTGATCATTCCCCTAATTGTTGGACCTGCTCGTTTCGAGGTCGATTTCTATGTTGTCGACCTCGAACCATCTTTCAATCTTCTGCTTGGGTGCCCTTGCCTCCACAAGCATCAGGTTATCCCCTCGACCCTTCACTGTATGATTAAGTTCCGCTGGAACAACGACATTGTCGTTGTGATGGCGGAAAACCTTGAAAAGGAAAGGGTTGAGGTAGTCTCTTCAGTATCGCTCCATACTATCCATTTTGACCCCAAACCCACTAATGTGCTTTACCGTATCAATCATTTTGAACTGGTCAATTTTATTCCAATTCTCGAGCGTGCTAGTCATTTGGCCACTTTTGGCAACCCCTTTTCGATGGTCGAGAATCTATGTCAGAGATGGGGGTATGAGAAAGGAGCACCTCTCGGGCGGAATGGCCAGGGGATCGCAGAACTAATCGCTATGGAGAGAAGATGTAAGTTTGAAGGACTGGGATACGAGCAGAAGCCACAAGACGAATACGCGAAGCATCGTAAGTTCCAAACCTCGTTATTCCATGAAATTTAAACAACTTTGTTAGTGCGGGATTGCTAGATCCCCATCGGAGTTTGGTGCTTGCAGAACCTAAGCCAGACAAACCAGTCGACGGGCCAGAATGGATATGTGTAGAGGATTATTACTCAGAGGAGGAAATTATGGACTACGAAAGGGGTTCGACATTATCCATGTCACTAGGGATAGCTATGCTGGCATTGCCACCTCAAGAGTCAGTTGAGGGTCTTTCTACAAATCCAGTTTCAGTCTGGGATTCAGCGAGGGCAGATGTAGTAGTAATGGCATCAGAGCAGTAGTCAGTTTTGAAGGGGTTACAGCCAAGGCAACCGGAATCAGCACCTGAGGTGTTAAGAACTTCCAGTGCTTATTATGTGGATTTTGCTTCCGATGAAGAGGAAGGAGATGCTGTGGTAGCACAGGTGGATAGCATGCTCAGCGATCTGGAAGTTTTATTTCAAGAACAGTTGGCGGTACTGGCCGAAGATGCGCAAAGTGAGCTTAGGCGCAAGAAAGGAAAAGCAGTAGTGACAGAGTACACTAAGGAACAAACAGTTACATAGGGTCAGCCTGCCATCATGACCCTGGAGGAGAATAAATCTTTAAACGCTAGACCAGAGGAGTTCATCTCCTATCAGCCGGGAGGTAGGTCTAGGTGGTACTATCAGTCCTGGTCCCACTTGAGTAGTGGGGTCCAAAAAAAAAGATCCTAAGATAGGCTCCGGAAGGAACTCGGGCGGCAGCACTCACATCAGTCAGACAGAGGACAACTGCCCACCTGTTGTACATGTTGTACAGAGACAACATGATAATGAAAGCTTTTGTTTACCAAAAGTGGAACAGTCAGAAACAAGCTCAAAAATAGTAGAACCAGAAATCATTAGGGGTGCATATAAGAAAACTAGGGTTACAGTGACCATTCTAAAGCACCGTTAGAGGCAGAATGCTGAGAAAGTGTGCACCTTTGAAAGCACAGCCCCGTTGTGCCAGCAAGAAGTCCTTCCTGAGCTCATTGCATATGGAGAAGAGGAAGATGCATAGGTGGAAGAGGAAAGTTATGATGCACTGGAATTCCAACCTTACGATGACGATCCCGAAGGCCCAAACCTGCATGTAGAAGAAGAGACAGAGACTGTGAATATTGGCACCAATGAAGATGTCAAAGAAGTGCGGATAAGCACCAGACTCCCAGCCCAGCCCAGAGCAGAACTCCTCGAGCTTCTTCGAGAATACGCAGATATCTTCGCTTGGAGTTATGATGACATGGTTGGGTTAGACATCGAGGTAGTGCTGCACACATTACCACTTAAACCTGACGTCAAGCCAGTCAAACAGAAACTGCGCAGATGGCGACCACAGTGGCTCTTGAAATTGAAGGAGGAAATAATGAAGCAGCACAAAGTTAACTTCCTGAAGGTCGTCCTTTACCTAGAATGGTTAGCGAATGTGGTTCCGATACCCAAGAAAGATGGTCGGGTCCGAATGTGTATTGATTATAGAGACTTAAACAAAGCCAGCCCAAAAGATGATTTTCCACTCCCACACATTGATGTACTGGTAGATAATACTGTAGGACACAAAATATTGTCATTCATGGATGGATTTTCAGGGTACAATCAAATCCAAATGGCAGAAGAGGATATGGAGAAAACGTCCTTTATTACCCTATGGGGAGTGTTCTGCTACAGAGTTATGCCCTTTGGGCTCAAGAATGCCGGGGCCAGATATCAGAGGGCAATGACAGCTTTATTACACGATCTCATGCACCAAGACATCGAGGTTTACATGGATGATATGATTGCTAAGTCGAAAGAGCCTAAAGAACACATTGCTTGTTTGAGGAAGCTCTTTAACCGCCTGAGAAAGTATAAGCTGCGATTGAATCCCAACAAATGTGTATTTGGTGTGTCATCAGGCAAGCTGCTGGGGTACATCATTAGCCAAAGGGGAATCGAGGTAGATCCGAGCAAGACTAAAGCCATCATTGAGATGCCTTCCCCCACAACAGAGAAAGAAGTCCGAGGGTTGGTGGGGCAGTTGCAGTATATCAGTTGATTCATCGCTCAATTGACACCAATTTGCGAGCCAATCTTCAAGTTCCTGAGGAGGAACGCACAGATCCACTGGAATGAGGAGTGCCAAGAAGCATTTGACAAAATCAAGAAACTCTTGGTAAGACCACCAGTCTTAGTTCCTCCGACACCAGGGCGTCCTCTGTTGCTCTACTTGTCAGTGACACAACATTCAATAGGTGCAGTCTTGGGTCAACATGATGAAATAGGCCACAAGGAGAGGGCCATTTATTACCTGAGCAAAAAATTCAATGATTGCGAAGTTAAGTACACCGCAATCGAGAAAGTTTGCTTCTCCCTCGTCTAGGCCACACAGCGCTTAAGGCACTATATGATGGCATATCCAGTTCTATTATTGTGCTGACACGATCCAATGAAGTACTTGTTTCAGAAGCCAGCACTAGTGGGTAGATGTGTCAAGTGGCAAGTGCTTTTATCTCAGTTTGACATCACTTTTTTCACTCAGAAGTCGATGAAGGGATAGGCCGTGGCAGATCACTTAGTAGACTTACCATTGCCAGAGTACCAACCCCTGTAGACTCAGTTTCCTGATGAGGATATATTGTTCGCCATGGAGGAAGAAAAGCCAGTAATCCCTCGAGATAAAGATCAGTGGCAGCTTTACTTTGATGGCGCAATTAACAGGAGAGGCATGGGTATCGGTGCAGTGCTGGAAACTCCGCAGGGACAAATGATCCCGCTTGCTCGAAAGTTAACCTTTGTATGCACCAATAATGTGGCGGAGTACGAGGCATGTATTCTCGACTTGCAGGCAGCGTTAGAACATGATGCATAGAAATTACATGTGCATGGTGATGCCATGTTGGTTATCTCTCAAGTTAATGGCAACTGGAGAACCAAAGACCTGAAGTTGGTTCCATATCACAATCATCTCTTAAAGCAGATGGCCAAGTTTGAGGAGATACGCTTTTCCTTTATGAACAGGGCCAGGAATGCTTACGCAGATGCACTGGCTACTCTTGTCTCCTGGTTGTCCATACCAGAGTACGACTCAGTGAAGGTGTCAGTAACCTACACAGATCAACCAGCACACTGCATGAGCATAGATGAAGTACATTCCACAGCAGAGCTCCCCTGGTATCATGACATCAAAGCTTTCCTGGAAATTGGGAGTCACCATCCAGACGCATCGGTAGCAGACAGAAAGACCATGACCCGGTTGGCCTCAAAATATGTGCTTGGAGCGGGCCACTTATACAGGAGGTCTTACAATTATCTTGTAAGACTGCAATCTGAGAGAGATGCGCTGGTTGGGTGCGTCTGAGATGTGCGCCCCAGGGAGTCTGGATCAGACTGCAATCTGATCCAGAATCCTCCCCAGCAGAGATAAAAGATGATTTATGCTAATGCAGATGGGTTCATGCCATTATTAAGAACTGGAAATATGATGAGGATGCATATGATCAAGAATCATCTTGTAAATCATGCATTTAGAATTAAAACAAGTTGATGGGTTCATGTATGAAAGCATGCAAAATGCCAAAGCATAGATATGTTCTGGATGAATGCAATCAGAATGCATGTAAACGATGACCATAAGCATATATCCATGTGCAAAAACATAAATGTGCGTGGCAAAGCTATGTGCAAAGAAATGATAACAGAAGACAACTCATGCAAGCTTTATGCTAGAAACAAAAGCAAAGACTAGCATGGAGATTATTTTGCATGGAGAACAAGCATGTTTATCATGAAAACTTCATAAAAACATAGAATAAATCAGTCTATACGTACCTGTTTAAGCATGTCTTATCATGTTTCTGAAAAGATAGCTAAAAGAAAGAAGAGGTAGAAGGCCTACCTCTCAAGATGTTCCCTCTCGAAATTTCAGAGATAAAGAGATCCTTGTTGCTTTGGAAGGACCAAGGGTGCTTTGGGATGTAAGGGAATGCTCCAAAAAGCGAATATGTGTTGCTCGAAAGAGGGTATAACTCGTGTAAGAAGCTAGCTCGGAGCAGATTTGCAGAATTCTGGATTTCTAACTTCAACTCAGGATTTCTAACCTCTTCCTATGGCTACCTATGGGGGTCCTTATATAGGATTTTCTCATGGGTAACTCATGGGAATGGGGAGAGCCTCGTAGATGAAAAGCCTGGAAGATTCCATGGCATATTTGTTGCTAGAGGTAACAGCCATGGGAGGTGGAAAGCCAGCAGCCCGCAGCCTGCGAAGTGACTGTGCGCCAGGTTGGTGCGCCAGCTTGGTGCTCCAGCTATGTGCGCCACCTATGTGTGCCAGGTAGGTGTGCTAGCTAGGTGTGCCAGGTAAGTGTG
>JAMKQA010040727.1:0-11749 GCA_024699735.1 Posidonia australis
CAAGTTTGAGACTTCCCTCTCACAAAGCTCGATTAAAACAATAGCTTTACAATATTGCTTGTGAGGAGAATAAATGACAGAAAGAATATAGAATTACATGTATGTAGAGGTGTGTCATTATCGAGGCTTAATCGAGTCCTATTTATAGCCATGTGACCATCGAAAGATGTGTCTAACGACTAGAAAATGGTTACAAACGGCTAGTCTTTCAGTATGCCGTTTTGACCTCCGGTATGCTGTTTAGATCTTCAGTTTGCACTTGATGGGTAATTCGGTATGCCGAAATTATTTCGGGATACCGATTTTTCCAGAAACGGTATGCCATTTCATCTCGGTATGCCGTTTCTGTCTTCATCTTTGTCTCCTCAGTTTTTCCGGAATTCCGATGCTAGTGCCGTTTTCTCCTGCTTCGGTATGCCAATTTTCCTCGGTATGCTGATTTGGTTTCTTCTTCTTTGAATTCGAAATGTCGATAGGTATACCGTTTTTTCCTGACTCGGTATGCCGTTTTCTCCTTCGGTATGCCGTTTTCTTCTGAATAGGTATGCCGATTTTGATACTTCATGAAACTCTATAAATATTTGATTTTTTACAAAATAAACCTTACATAACTTAATTTCATTCTTCAATCCTTTATCTGAGTACATAGATTTACAACATATAAATTCTTCAGCCTTTTATTTCTATGAAAATATATCCAAGTGTAATCATCAAAATAAACAAGATATTTCTAACAGCTCTGTCTTCACCGAGCCCGTCGTCGGAGTTGCAATGCCAACGAGGATGTTGGGAGGAAGCTTTCAGCCGCTAGACGTCCAATTGAAGTCGGTAGACCCTCTCTCCTCTCTTCCCTCTTGCTCATCAATCGATTGGATGCAAGATCGGGTGACAGGGAAGGCCTGGATGGCTTCTCAAGCGATGGTCACCGGCGAGGTGTAGGTCACCGGCGACCGATGAGTGTCTTTAAAACTTCTTTTCTTTTCTTTTGTTTGCATTTGGGTCCTTTTATTTTACATATCAGTCCCTGCATTCATTATAAATCTTTTTAATAATGTGTTGTTTTGATAAATTTGTAGTGTGGCCCTTGTGTTTTTCTTTTACTAATTCTCAAGCTTTAAATTCTAACATAAAACCCTCTGATTCATTTTTCTTTCACCTTAAGTCCATTAATTTGCACATAAAACCCTAAACTTCACTAAAATTGTATTGAAAATATGATTTTCTGGCACATTTGCAAACCAAACCCTGCAGATTCATGTTTTTATTCAAAAAGTGCATAGATTTCCATTTTAAGCCTATAATTTCTCCCAAATTACACTGAATGCATGTTTTTATGGCACATTTGCAAATCAGTCCCTGGAAATTCATATTTTCATCCATGAGTCCATTAATTTGCACATTTAACCCTAAGTTTCTTCAAAATTACATTGAACACATGTTTTGCTGGCAAATTTACATATTAGACCATAGTAATCAAATTTTTACAAAAAATGCACGATTTTGCACATTTAACCCCCAACTTCCTTAAAAGTGCATAAAATGTGTTTTCTTTAGCATTTTTGCTGATTTAACCCTAGAAACCTTAGTCTTTATCCAGGAACATGTAATTTTTGCATAGAGGCCCTTGGAAATTTACATATTTCTCCTATGCTTTCATTTGTACATTTAGTTACCCTTTTTCATGCATATATTCTCATACTTATTTTCTTACATCATGTAAGCATTTCAAACTTATTTCATAATTAGCTTTTCACCTTATTTTCTGGATTTCTTCCGATTGTCATGATTTTGATTTGAATTGAATTTTCATCGCCCGAGGGTGTACATTAACAAGTTTGATAATGCCGACATGGACCTGAACAAGGATTATTTTCTCTCATTTGATTTTCTCGGATTTCTTAAGTTTCCACTATTTTGTAAGATACTTTCTGAATATTTCCAATTTTCATGATTTTCCTCATCACCCATGGGCGTACAGTAAAGTGACATTTTCAATGCCTACATTGTCCCTTGGATTATTTTCCCTATTATTTCTCTTTTATTCATTTCTTCTCTTTGATTTGGCATGTTTTCACATTCATCTTAGGCATGTGCATTCGTGGTAGACAAGCATACACACACTAGGTCATTAGCAAGCAAGAAACCTGGAAAGACCGATTTCTTTGGGCGTATGGGGGTGCCTAACACCTTCCCCATGAGTAACAAGAATCCTTACCCTTTCTCTAGCCTGCAATGGCCAAGTGTTGCATCCATTAGGCACAGAGCATACATGCATTCATTTGCATCATTTTCTTGCATTCATATGCATTGTGGTTTCCCTCGTCTTTCCATTAAAAGACTAGGTGGCGACTCCTTTTCCTTATCCTTTTCTTATCTTTTTTTGGTGTTTCCGAGTCTAGTCTCCTTCTTCGGATTCACCATTTTCGCTATGACTATATCGGGACTTCTCGTGTGTTTCCATACACCATGGAGTCGTACAGGTTCCACCGGCATGGTCATAGGAACTAGAGACTCCGTTGGGGATAACCAGATTTTGGCTTTCGTGTTGGTTTTCTTGCTTGCTTGATCCTTTGTGTTTGTTTGCTTGTTTGTATATATTTGACTGTACATGTCTTTTGTGCCTTTTTGCACGATTACTATGCCACCACACATGCACATGACTTAATTCATGCCTTTTGATGCTTGCTTTTCTTCACTAACCTATGAGCACTACACTAGCATATACTATGCTCATGTCTTTTGCTTGTTGGTTGAGTGTTTGGATGCCATGATTGTGTGTTTTCTTCCGCTTTTCTGTATTTGCCATGATTAGGAGAGTAGAGACATGTTTGCCTCCCTTCCTAGTTAAAATAAAACACACAAACTTAGACAAATCAATAATAAGGCTTAACTAGAGACAAATGCTCACAATCCCCCTAGTTTAATAAAATGCAAGTAAAAGGCACCAAGCATATGTGTATGAATGATCATTTTAGAAAGCATGCATCTTCTCCTCTGAGTCCACCTACAGTTTGCGAAGGACAATTCTGGTAGCCCGTTCTATAGCTTTGGCGTAGGGCGTGTTGCTACTTTGTCCCCTCTTGTCTAGAGTCGTGTCGGTGTTAGTAGTGGGTACAACACTTTGCTATTGCAGGAGTCAAGGTCACCAATGCACCACTCATTCACAGCCTGCGCTTTAGCTAGGATTTAATATGAGAACCTTACTTTTTTGACCAGAGTCAACACCTAAACCCATGAGTGCGTCCCGTGTGGTCAACCCCATGCGGGACATGCATGGTGAGAGAGTACACTTTAGGACATTCATCTACATTGTGTGTCATTGCATACCACTTTAATAACTTACATTTGTTTTTACGTCGTTGTTCAGGTTCTGATGCATGTTTCTCTTGCCTGTTTATAACAGGTAGCTTGTTGCGAGGTTCTCAACTAAGAGCTCGTGTGTCTCCGTTGCAGGCGGCCTCCCATGGTTGTTGTCTCTTGCCATTTCCTAAGATATTGGTCACTTTTGATAGTAGTTCATCTTAGAGCTCATGCGTTTGTCTTTGTTGCAACTCCATTCGTATTCGCTCGCGGTCAACCATGGCCCAACTGACCAGTGAGCCTCCTGTTGTTTTGGAGGAAATCCCTGATTCAGTTCCTCCATCTTTCACTTCTTTTGATTCCCCTTCCCTCTATGCATTCTGTTTTAGGGTTCAAGGGGACTCTGAACCCACTTTGGGGAATTCGCAAGCACTCACCGCTCAGGAGCCTATCACCAAATCCACTGCGGTGATCACCACACAAGTTCCAGAAGTGCCATATGTGCCTCTTTCCTTGGGCTTTCTTGTTCTAGGAATTCAGTCGACTGTGGCTACTTTTGCCATAGGGTTTGTTCCTCTCCCGCTCTTGCCTTCTGATCCATCATTCTGTGAGTCTTCTGCCATGCAACCACAACATCTGATGGCTCTTGCAAAGAGGCTGCAGTGCAGGGCTCTCTATTCTGGTCCTACCTCTGCTCCTTTTCCTTTGACCCCTGAGGTTCCGATGTAGACCACCATAGCGTTGCAGGCTCATTCCGCAGCACGTTCGCCCATGCCATCACCTCAGCTCTTCACTACTCTAGCAATGAAGGCGTCATCTTTGCCTCCTGCACCTTTCACTGCACTATGCACAGCATGTGACTCCACCACTTGGTGGCCAGTCATTTGGGCTAGCTGGAGAGCAATATGCCTCGAGCTCGTTGCTCAAAACCGTACCGGTGCAACAACTGTTGCTCCCTCACTCTGAATCTTACACAACACAGCATGCAATCCATTCATTCCCTTTGCACTAGATGTAGGCTCATCCACGCATGACATCATTACACTCAACACCTATGCACGGGTATGCTGGCCCCTACGCTTTGACACCAAGAGGCGTTAGGGTGGATCCGATGAAGCGCACACGCGCGACCCATATGGCATATGTGGCACCCGCATCAGCTTCACCTGTCTCGTCAACAGCAACTTCAGATGCCCTCCTAGCAAGGATCGACGATCTGGAAAGAGCACTTCGTCAAGTGCAAGGCGAGGAACACCAGTACTACCACTTCCGAGACCTCTGCTATTTTCCAAAGGCGACACTCCCCTCAAATTTCCACATCTTGAAATTTGAAAAATATAACGGTATTGCGGAGACGTCGTGCAGCTTCAGGGCGATGAAAGGCTTTTGATCCGCTTGTTTCAGAAAATTCCGACAAGGCTGGCACTTAGATGGTTCACATCCCTCGACATGGCCTCTATCAAGACTTGGGACGACCTCTCTAAGGCATTCCTGGAGCAATACTCCTTCAATCTTGACTTGATAACTAAGCGAGAGGATCTTGTCGCAATTCGGTAGGGCCCCCACAAGTCATTTGGGGAGTATGTCGGTCATTGGCGTACACTAGCCTCATAGATTAAGAATAGACCCTCTGATGAAGAGTCTATTGAGATCATTATAAGAGGAGCACAACCAGCAATTGGGGCTTTGCTTAGCATTCAGCCCATCACTAATTTTGCATCACTGATTCAAGCTGGCACTCGCGTGGAGAGTTCACTGAAAGATGGGAACTTCCCTGCACTCTCTACATTCGCCAAGCAGGCCACTTCTTCTGGTAATAGCTTCAACAACAACACTGTCAACACCAACAATGTCGAGAAGGTAGCCGTCGCTTTCATCAAGCCTTCTTGTGAAGTGTACTGGAGTAGAGAGCCAGCTTAACCTGAACCAATTAGCAGTTGCACCTAGCTCTCCACACACCACATATACACACTCCACCGTTGAACCAATGCATCACGTTGCACCGGTTCGACAAGGACAACAACCTAAGCAGAGGCATGGTCATCGCACTGAAAGTGACTTCACTCCACTTGGTAGGCCATTGAGTGTCCTCTTTCCTAAGGTTGTGTCACTTCTACGACTCCTGAATCCTCGTCCACCACCGAACCCATTCCCAAGGTGGTATGACGCAAATGCGCATTGCGATTATCATTGAGCCCCAAAGCATTCGACTGATGATTGCCACACTCTCTGGGATGTTGTTCAGAGCTTGATCGACAAAGGAGGTATTGTCATTGTGTTTATGCCGGTGGAACCCTGCATGGCTCTCCTAGGTGCGTGGAAGCACACGAGGAGTCCCGATATGGCCACGACAAAGATGGTGAATCCGGATAAGAAGACTGAGCTCGGAAACACCAAGAAAATATATGAAAAGGATAAAGGAAAGGAGTCTCCACCTAGTATTTTAGTGGAAAGACGAGGAAAACCAAACACAAAGGAAAAACCAAAAGAAATCAAGGCGAAGAAAATGTATGCATGCTCCGTGCCTAACGGATGTAGTGCACAAATCAATGCAGGCTAGAGAAAGGGTAAGGATTCTTGTCAGGCATGGGAAAGGGGTTAGGCACACCCATGCGCCCGAAGAATTCGGTCTTTCTAGGTTTCCTACTTGCTAATGGTCTATTGTGTATATACTTGTCTACTCTGAATGCACATGCTTAAGATGACTATGAAAACATGCCAAATCGAAGAGAAGAAATGAATAAAAGAACTAAAATGACAATCCGAGGGACAATGTAGGCATTGAAAATGCCGCTTTACTGTACGCCCTTGGGTGATGAGGAGAATCGTGAAAATCGAGAATACTCGGAAAGCGTCACACAAATCAGCGGAAACTCAAAGAAATCTGAGAAAATCAAATTGGAGAAAATAATCCTCATTCGGGTCAATGTCGGTATTGTCAAGCCTATTAATGTACACCCTCGGGCGATAGAAAACCAAATCAAATAAAAATCATGAAAGTCGGAAGAAATTCGGGAAACAATGAGAAAATCAAGTTTGAAATGAGTTACGATGTAAGGAAGAAGGCATGAGAAAATATGCATGAAAAGGGGAACAAAATGCATGTGTGAGTGAAAAATGTAAATTCCACGGGCTTTTGTGCAAAATTCACATGTTCTGATTGAAAACTGAAATTCTGAGCTAAATCATCAAAAATATATAGGAAAACTCATTTTATGTAATTTTGAAGAAATTAGGGGTCAAATGTGCAAAACTATGCATTTTTGGTCAAATTCAAGATTCCTAGGGTTCAGTATGCAATTTTGCTAGTAAAACATTTATTTAAAACAATTCTAAAGTAATTCAGGGTTAAATGTGCAAGAAAAAGAGTTATATTTGAAAACAGGAAGTTTCAGGGACTGACATGCAAATTTACCTTAGAAAACATGCATTCAGTGAGAAATCAGTGAAATTCAGGGTCTAAATGCAATTCTGGACACATTTGAGTAAATATTTGAATTCTTAGGGTTTAATTTGCAATTGTGCCAGACAAATTATGAATTCATAACAATTTGAATAAAGCTCAGAGTTTTTTATGCAAAATATTGGACTTAAGAATGAATTAAAGGCAAGTCAGGGGTTTATGTCAAATTTAAAGCCTAAAAAACATTAACAAAACTTTACAGGGGTCACACTGCAATATTTCAAAACAAACATTATTAAAATGATTAAAAATCATGTACAGGGGCCTGAATGTAAGAGAAAAAGGATCTAAATGTAATAAAAGATAGATCACAGAGTTCTTTCAAATGAAACTATATATGTATATTTTGTTTTTAAAGAAAAGAGCGACGGCCACCGGCGACGGAACCCTGCCATCGACGGCCATCTGGGATGTTCTTCCAGGCCATCCCGATGCCTGATCTGACATCCAAGCTCACTGAGAGCAAGAAGGAGAGAAGAGGAACACATCTGGTGGCTTAAATGGGGCATCGGACGGTCAGAGCTTGCTGCCCACCCCTTTTACCGTCGACACGACTTCGGCGACGGTGTCGGAGAAGAAGAAGACTCTAGGGGCAGCGGTGCGGCATCTCTAGGCTCTAGGAGGGCTTAAGGCACGGAGAGGATGATTTTCCTCCATATAGAGGCAAGAATTGTGCCTTTCCTCTACCTCCCGATCGAGCTCCTATTACGCTTTGGCGACGGTGACTGCAGGGGTGACTCGAGGCTAGAAACACGGTGTTGGAGCATCCAGTGAGTTGGGCAAGAACAGGGGATTGTTTCCCAAGGGTCGGAGCTGAGCTACGGAGAGTGGAACGCCTTGTCGTGTTGCACAGTAGTCTTCTTCCCCGGCGACAGCAACTATGACTTCGGCGAGTGGAACCCGGTGGCCTCCAGGGGGCTTGAAACAGCGTCTAGATGGATGGGGAAGCAAGGGGAGACAAAACCTAAGAGGATCGAGCACTCCAGGGCACAAATCATTCATTGGATTCGTGCCCCCACCTACGTTGCCGAAAAACGCGTCCAGCAACCTCTAAAAAACTTGATTAGCCACCTGTGCTGCTGGAATCAGTTAGGAAAGATGGAGGAAGACCTAGGGAACCAGAATTGAGAGAAATTGAGGTCTGATGGAAGCTTACCTGAGCTGGCAGTGAAGATGATTGCCGGAGGTCGCTCGCTGGAGATGGTCTGAAATTGGAATTCTTCCCCTTCCTGAGCTTCCTTTCTGATCCTAGGCCTCTCTGATTGCTCTAGTTGAGAGAAAATACCTTGGTGGCTCTCCTTTTAATTTTCCAAGTTTTTTCTCTCTCCTTTTTTCCCTATTTTCCTTGCAAATAGAGGGGTATTTATAGGCTTGCAATGGCTAGGTAGGTTGTTATGGTTAGAGTAGGAGGTAGTTAGGTTGTTATAGTGGAGTGGGAAGTGGTTTAGATTGTTAAGGTGGAGTGGGAAGTGGTTAAGGTTGTTAAGGTGGAGTGGTAAGTAGTTAAGGTGAAGTGGAAAGTGGTTAGGGTTGTTAAGGTGAAGTGGAAAGTAGTTAAGGTTGTTAAGGTGGAGTGGGAAGTAGTTAAGGTTGTCATGGTGGAGTGGAAAGTTGTTATAGGTTGTTAGGGCTTGAGATTAGGGTTTAAGGTTAGATTTAGGGTTTAGGGTTTGATTTAGGGTTTAAGTTAGGGTTTTGAATTAGATTTAAGATTTTGAATTAGGTTTAGGGTTTTGAATTAATTCTAGGGTTCTGGATTAGGTTTTGAATTAGGTTTAGGGTTTTGGATTAGCTTTGGATTTTATTTAGGGTTTTGAACTAATCCTAGGGTTTTAGATTAAGTTTTGAATTAGGTTTAGGGTTTTGAATTAATTCTAGGATTTTGGATTAGTTTTGGATTTTATTTAGGGTTTTGAACTAATCCAAGGGTTTTGGATTAATTCTAGGGTTTTGGATTTGGTTTCGGATTTTCTTTAGGGTTTTGAACTGATCCTAGGGTTTTGGATTTGGTTTCGGATTTTCTTTAGGGTTTTGAACTGATCCTAGGGTTTTGGACTACTCCTAGGATTTTGGATTAGGTTTAGGTCTAGGGTTAGGATTTTGAATTGATTCTAGGGTTTTGAATTAGGTTCTTGGATTTTGAATTTGATTTAGGTTAGCTTTTTGGTTTAAGGCCCAATTGCAAACATGTAAGGTGTCTACAGATGTCCCTCCATGAGTGAGGTCGAAGGACGAATGGAACAGAGATTGATGCTCATGGTTGACAAAGACACCCCGCCCCTTCTTACAAGGAAAAAAGAACAGGAGGAGGAGATTGTCGCTTAAGGTTGACGAAGACACCCTGCCTGAAGCTGCAAGAAAGTGTTAGCTACCAGTAACAAGCTACCTAGTTGGTGAATGCTCCGGAAGTCTTGTCTTGCCACCCAGAATGCCACAGACGAAACCAAAATCACAGAAACTAATACTAATGACAAAAGTCGACACCAAACATCAGTGTTAATGCTGAGGTGATAGAGACTGTTGATGAATAATATGTACTAACGAATGATGGTACATGGTGAATGAATGCCACATGAAGATTATGATGTATACTACTAGATGATGCATGTAGAGCAGGATGAGAAGTTGGTGACCAATCAGCTCCTAAAGGACATGACTGGTTATCACACTTGTCGAGAAAAGTACCAGACAAGACACATGGTGCTTGCCGATCGAAAAGTGACTGGTTACAGAGGTCATCCGGGTAGTTTAGGCTACCAGCCTAAAAGGAGGGAAGGAACAAGGCAAGTGGGGAATCCATCGGGCACCACAAGTATTCCCAGGTAGTTCGGGATACCAGCCCAAGAGAAAAGGGGCATGACAGGATACCGGACCTACTGACCAACAAGATAGACACCTAGACAGGTGGCTATCAGGCAGTCCAGGGTACCGTTCCACAAAAGGAAGTTGGTGTAATCCATTTGGAACACGACCAAAGGGGGTACCATCGATAGCAAACTCTCTGAGCAGGGATCAAATGGGGCATGGTAGGTTTCGAACCTACCGACCAAGGAGGGAATACGACAATATCAGCCTAAGTGATAATTTAAGATATCAGCCTAAGTGATAGTTTAGGATATCAGCCTAAGTGATAGTATAGAATATCAACTTGAGTAATAGTTTAGGATATCAGCCTGAGTGATAGTTAAGGATATCAACCTGAGTGATAGTTTAGGATATCAGCCTAAGTGATAATTTAGGATATCAACCTAAATGATAGTTTAGGATATCAGTTTAAGTGATAGTTTAGGATATCAGCCTAAGTGATATTTTAGGATATCAACCTAAGTGATAGTTTAGGATATCAGCCTAAATGATGCTTAGGATATCAACTTAAATGATAGTTTAGGATATCAACCTAAGTGATAATTTAGGATATCGGCCTAAATGATAGTTTAGGATATGAGCCTAAGTGATAGTTTAAGATATCAGCCTAAGTGATAGTTTAGGACATCAGCCTGAGTGATAGTTTAAGATATCAGCCTGATTGATAGTATAGGATATCAACCTAATTGATAGTTATATTAGCCTGAGTAATAGTTTAGGATATCAGCCTAAAAGTGATAGTTTAGGATATCAGCCTAAGTGATAGTTTAGGATATCAGCCTAAGTGATAGTTTAGGATATCAACCTAAATGTTAGTTTAGGATATCAGCCTAAGTGATAGTTTAGGATATTAGCTTAAATGATATTTTAGGATATCAACCTAAGTGATAGTTTAGGATATCAGCATAAGTGACAGTTAAGGATATCAGCCTAAATGATAGTTTAGGATATCAGCCTAAGTGATAGTTTAGGATATCAGTCTAAGTAAAAGTTTAGGATATCAGCCTGAGTGATAGTTTAGGATATCAGCCTGAGTGATAGTTTAGGATATCAGCCTGAGTGATAGTTTAGGATATTAACCTAAACGATAGTTTAGGATATAAGCTTAAGTGATAGTTTAGGATATCAGCCTAAGTGATATTTTAGGATATCAGCCTAAGTGATAGTTTAGGATATCAACCTAAATGATAGTTTAGGATATCAGCCTAAGTGATAATTTAGGATATCAGCCTAAATGATAGTTTAGGATATGAGCCTAAATGATAGTTTAGGATATCAACCTAAGTGATAGTTTAGGATATCAACCTGAGTGATAGTTTAGGATATCTACCTAAGTGATAGTTTAGGATATAAGCCTAAATGATAGTTTAGGATATCAGCCTGAGTAATAGTTTAGAATATCAGCTTGAGTGATAGTTTAGGATATCAGCCTGAGTGATAGTTTAGGATATCAGCTTGAGTGATAGTTTAGGATATTAGCCTAAGTGATAGTTTAGGATATCAGCATAATTGATAGTTTAGGATATCAGCTTAAGTGATAGTTTAGGATATCAGCCTAAGCGATGGTTTAGGATATCAGCCTAAATGATAGTTTAGGATATCAGCTTAAATGATAGTTTAGGATATCAACCTAAGTGATAGTTTAGGATATCAGCTTAAATGATAGTTTAGGATATCAGACTGAGTGATAGTTTAGGATATCAGCCTGAGTGATAGTTTAGGATATCAGCCTAAAAGTGATAGTTTAGGATATCAGCTTAAGTGATAGCTTAGGATATCAGCCTAAGTGATGGTTTAGGATATCAGCCTAAATGATAGTTTAGGATATCAGCTTAAATGATAGTTTAGGATATCAACCTAAGTGATAGTTTAGGATATCAGCTTAAATGATAGTTTAGGATATCAGACTGAGTGATAGTTTAGGATATCAGCCTGAGTGATAGTTTAGGATATCAGCCTAAAAGTGATAGTTTAGGATATCAGCTTAAGTGATAGCTTAGGATATCAGCCTAAGTGATGGTTTAGGATATCAGCCTAAATGATAGTTTAGGATATCAGCTTAAATGATAGTTTAGGATATCAACCTAAGTGATAGTTTAGGATATCAGCTTAAATGATAGT
>JAMKQA010040728.1:0-11591 GCA_024699735.1 Posidonia australis
GGGCTCGTGAATGAGAGAAGTGGAAAAGAAAGAAAAGAGGAAAGAATGAACACGCAAATCGAGGCAACTGTGCATCCTCAAACTGAACTCCACATGGATCCCAAATCACAAGCAGATGCACAGAAAGCTAACCACAACCTCACACAACCAAGAAACAACAAATTATCCATTAATAAACCATTATACACAATATTGCAAATAATTACATGGTTTATAATAAAAATGGATAATCAGGCCTAGATGTCACAGTATTCGTATCCGTATCCGCTCCTAGGCAGATACGGATACAGTTATTTTGTGGATATACCATATCCGTTTGCACCCCTAGTTGTTATTGGTAGTTAGTGGTTGATAAATGTTGTTATAGGTTGTTATGAGGAAGTGGGAAGTAGTTAGGGTTTGTTTTGGTGGTTAGAGGTTGTTATAGGTTGTTATGGGTTGTTGTGATAGAGTGGGAAGTGGTTAGGTTTGTTTTGATGGTTATAGGTTGTTATGGGTTGTTTTGATGGAATGGGAAGTGGTTAGGTTGTTATGGTTTTCGATATGGAATTTGGGTTATGTCTTAGGGTTAGGTTTAGGGTTTTGGTTGGGTTTAGGGTTTCGACTGGGTTTGGGGTTTTGAATTAGGGTTTTCTAAGCCTAGGGCTTAGGATAGTTTAGGGTTCAACTGCAAGCATATGGGGTGTCTACAGCTAGGATGCCTGAGTTCTTCTGATCATACCCGTTGAACTCTGCTGTCATGACCACCAAGCTGGCCCATCTACTACAAATCAGTGTCCACTCCTCTGATCTGGCTTTGATGAGGGGCTCTGGCTGTACTAAGGCATATAGAGTGCAGAATGGCCAATTAGCGATGTCGCTCTAGGTGCTCCTCTATTTCATGATGTCGGGAGTTCAAAAAGGCCTTGGACTGGCACGGATAACTAAACCAGATGCTTGTAATGTATCCCATTGTGTTTCAAAACTTGCATAATGATTGTACCCATGAACTTTAAATTTGAATGCAATATTTCCACCTTCTCTTATTGTGTGATCATTCACCTCATTCTATGATTGGCTTGTAAAAGAGGCTTTCGAACTGCCATAGCACCTTGAGCAACAAGACCGCTTACTCAAAAAAGGTGTAGATTGGATACATTATTGAGGCATGCTAGATCTGGTCCATGCGCCGAATGTGTGGGTGTGTCCTGTGTTGAGGAGGTGGGAAATAACATCAGGGATCATGCAATGCAAGGCTGGAGGGGTCCCTAGTTAACACATGCATCGTGACCATGCGATCATATCATGGCTCCCAAATGATAGTGGTAGAAAGGGACATCTCACCACCTTGTAGACCCCTGGTGCTCTTGTCTAGGGTGTTCTTGGACTCGGTGGCCTCGACCCGTCTAGCCTGCCTCGTACCGCACACTTAACTGGCTCTAGGTGCAGGAATAGCATCCTGGCTCATGTCTATCAATTGACTCAAAATCCAGACGAACACCGACTTTCCATAAAGCATCCAACACGCCTTTAGTTGAAGGCACATGCCTAATGAAGTTTGATCAAAGACCGCTAACGTGCCTTTGGTTGGAGATGTTGCTGAGTAGAGGTTCACCACGAGGTCAATTGGCATGCTCCTAGCTGAAGATACACTATCGAAGTTAACTACGAGGGGCAGCTGACATGTCTCTGGTTACAGATGCTGCTAACTGAAGGTTTACCATAAGGGCAGCTGACATGCCCTTGGTTAACAGCTAGGCAAAGTCCTGTCCTACAGTGGAAATGATAAGGAAAGCAATGAGAATGGATGCATACATTATGGATACTTAGTTGTGTTGGGCCCTCAGCATTAGGAAAGCTTTACTACTTGTCCGATAGGAATGGGGGAAATCTCACCATCCGATGGGCACTATCTGGATCTTTAGCTGGTGGGTGAAACTCCGAGGATGAGAGGGCTTTATTTGGGTAGCGAATATCTAGGTGATGAATATTTGGGTGGTAACGAGGTCAGGACTCCACATCAAACTCTTTGGGTTCCACACTTGTTCTTTTGCATTATCAATTTTCTTTTTCTCCCTCATAGGTGTGTGGATTCACTCCACCCCTTCTTGGAGGTAATGCGCGCTTGACTAAGGATGGAGGCTTTCGCTAAGAAAGGGGGGCTGGTCCTTTGGTGGCATGGGTGGTTCAAGTACGTGCTCCGACTCTCTCTAATGCTAGCTTTTGTCTGCACCTTCTGTCTTCTTATTTCTTTTATGTCCTTGTGCATTATGATTTTTTGGCTCACTCTCTTGCTCACACCCTAACATTTTATCTCCCTCTGGAAGTGTAGGTCCCTTGAAGAGTTTAAGTGTTTTGTCCGATCCTTGATGGTGGGTGGCTTCCTCACTTCCTAGATAAGCTAGATAGAATCATCCAGGCACATGAGAACCCTTCCCAAGGTAGGCTAAGCTTCTCCAATTTTCATCATCGAACCGATATGTTGATGGGATGGATGATGTATGTGCATGCATGCTGGTACAAGCAACAAAACATATGTGGATGCCAGGTGCGTATGCGGTGCAGCATATAAATGTTGGGATGCAAGTTATGATCGTACAAAGTAAATGCAATGTAACAAAGTAAGTGGATGCAAGTGGGAGAGGACTTTGCCAGGCGCGAGTTTGTGTCCAGTCACTGGTAATACTTCTTTAGGTAGCATGCATTGATAGGCTCTAACTGCTCCACATGATCCATGTCCTTTAGGATTGTGGCTCCTGTTGTGAAGATTTGCTTGACAACAAAAGGGTCACGCTAGTTGGTTTGGAATTTTCTACAGGCATCTAGAAGATGAATCGCTCGCAGCACCAGATCTCCTAGCACCAGGTTCCTGGGTTGGACCTTCTTCTGATAAGACCTACCCATGCACTTCTAATAGCACTGGGAATGATGCAAGCCCTGCAATTTACGCTCCTTCATCAAGTTCAATTGTACATATCGATCTTCAAACCATTTTGCCTCCTCTAGCTCTAGTTCCCTTAGGATTCTGAGCAACGGGATCTCCACCTCAATGGGGAGAACCACCTCCATACCATAGACAAGCGAGTACAGGGTTGCTCTTGTGGAGGTCGGATGGATGTTCTGTAGGCCCATAGTGCATATGGGAGCTAATCATGCCAATCCTGATGAGTCTCGACCGTCTTCTTTAGAATTTTCATGAGGCTTTTGTTGGCACACTCAATAGCACCATTCATCTATGGTCGATACGGGGAGGACCGATGGTGCTTGATTCGGAAGTTGTGCAAGAAATCCTCTACCCTCCTGGCTATGAAGTTCTTCCCGTTATTAGAGATGAGGGCATGTGGAACCCCGTATCAGGCTACAATGTTATTCCGAATAAGTTTCTCTATAGCTGTGGTGGTGACCATCTTGTAGGAAGCTGCTTCCACCCACATAGTGAAATAATCAATTGCCACTAGGATGAAACGATGCCCATTGGAAACCGCTAGATGGATGGCCCTAATGACATTGATCCCTCAAGTTGAGAAGGGCCATGGTGAAGACATGTTCTGTAGCTAGTGAGGGGGGAGGGGGTGTGGATCAAGGAATATTAGCATTCTCAAATTGTACCATGAGCTTTAGAAGGTATAAGGAATATAGCATCAGCTTTGTGTCCCTCGTCTTCCAACTCCCATTCACTTGGGATATGATGAGTAGGGCATCATCGTGGACCTGTAGCTTTCGCACACTGTGCTCCAATGCAACCTGTAAGCCAAGGATGCATGCCTCGTACTTTGCCTCATTGTTGGTGCATCAGAATGCTAATTTCTTGGAGAATGGGATGAGCTACCCCTATGGTGTTGCAAGTACTGCCCCGACGCCCTAACCTTTCTTGTTCATTAAGCAATCAAAGAAGGGACGCCACTACTTCTTGTCTTCAAGCTCTCCAGGCTCCGAGTCGTCCATGGTAAGCAGGATATCCTCGTCAAGGAATTGGGTCTGCAAGGGTTGATATTTTGGCAAAGGTAGGTCGACTAGGTGATCTACTAGGGCTTGTCCCTTTACTGATTTCTGTGTGACGAAGGTGATATCATACTAGGATAACAACACCTGCCACTTGACGCATCTGCCCACCATTTCTGGCTTTTGGAAGAGGTACTTCATCAGATCATAGCAACATAAGAGCAAGACGGGGTACACCAACATGTAGAGCCTTAGGCATTGGGTAGCCCAGACGAGGGACAAACAATCCTTTTCAATAGTGGTATACTTAGCCTCATAATCATTGAATTTCTTATTCAGGTAATAGACTAGTCTTTCATTGCAACCCAACTCATCATGTTGGCCAAAAATTGCACCCATGGAGTGCTACATGACTGACAGGTAAAGGAGTAGAGGTCATCCCAGAGTTGGTGGAACCAGAATCAGTGGCCTAGCCAGCAATTGCTTAATCTTGTTGAAGGCAACCTGACACTCCTTGCTCCAAGTGATCTGGGCATTCTTCTTCAGAAGCTTGAAGATTGGCTCGCATATGGGAGTGAGTTGGGTAATAAAGCGGCCGATGTATTGTAGTCACCCTAGCAAGCCTCGAACCTCCTTTTCAGTGGTTAGAGGAAGCATGTCAATGATTGCTTTGGCCTTGTTAGGGTCAACTTTGATCCCTCTCTGGCTGACTATGTATCCGAGGAGCTTTCCAAATGAGACGCCAAACACATACTTGTTGGGGTTCAACCGAAACTTGTACTTTTGCAGGCGATCAAATAGCTTTCTCAGGCAAGTAAGATGATCCTCGGGCTCTCTAGTTTTGGCTATCATGTCATCCACATACACCTCAATCTCTTGGTGCATGAGGTTATGGAATAGAGTTGTCATTGTCCTTTGATAAATAGCACCCGTGTTCTTAAGTCCGAACGGCATTACTCTATAGCAAAAGATTCCCTAAGGGGTAATAAATGATGTTCTCTCCATGTCCTCTTCTGCCATTCTTATCTAATTATAGCCTGAGAAGCTGTCCATGAATGATAGCATTTTGTGCCCCGCAGTATTATCAACCAGTACATCAATTTGAGGCAATGGGAAATCATCTTTCGGGTTCGCTTTGTTGAAGTCCCTATAGTCAATGCACTTGCGAGCCCGTTCATCCTTTTTTGGCACTGCGATCACATTGGCTAGCCATTCTAGATAAAGGACGACTTTGACAATGTTTACCAAGTATTGCTTCATGATTTCCTCCCTGAGTTTAAGAAGCCACTGTGGGCGCCACCTTTAGAGTTTCTATTTAATTGGCTTGCCGTCCGACTTGAGTGGTAGAGTATGCACTACTACCTCATCTGAGGTGAAATCAACATAGTAGGTGCAGGTCTCTAGCTGTTCAGTGCACCTGGGGATTGGAGGAATTGCGATGTTGCTGTCGGCTGATTGCAAAGCCTAGAATGCTAACCCTACTAACAACTCTACAAGCTGATCTAATGTTGTGACTGGCTATTGAGCTGGGAATGTCAATCCTACTGGTAACTCTATAGGCTGGGTTGCTGTTGTGACTGACTGCACCAACAGTTGCACTATCTGAACTGTGGCTGGAGTTGGCGATTTTGAACTTGCTATAGGGTTTGGTGCGATGACTACTGCTGGCAAGGTGGAAGGCAAAGCTAAGCATGTGGATGCTAAAATTGCTAACTGTCGCTGCTCTACTTTGTGTACTATGTCAACCTTGGCTGTACTCGGGGAGTCTTCATCTATGTAGTAATCCTCCACACAGACCCATTCAATGCCGTCCACTGAACTCTACTGCTGCTGCATTGTGATTACTAGGGAAGGGCTCTGACTAGGATCCAACACACCTGTACTAACAAAGTTAGTTAGATCCTGAGGGATGATCAATCTCCGATGCTTGCATGCAATCTAGAGCGGTCCTTGGTAGTCGAGTCCTTCATGGTCTCTTCTCTCCTCCACTTTGATAGGCTCCACGATCCCTTGACCATATTGCCTGAGTGATGCGCCCTTTTCATATCCCCAATGGTGACAGAGGTTCTCAACCATCAAGTGGGGGTGGCTGTGAACGGCAAGACAACTGACCTGCTCAAGATCTGGAATGAAGTTAATAAATTTAAACTAGTTTACCTAGTAAAACACATCTGATGATTTGGGAAAACGGACAGTCTACAAGTCAACAAGAGGAATTTCCGTCAACCTCATACTTTCCAAAGTTCTCAACCATGATGATAGCAATGTCGTCGCCATAGCAGAACTTAATCATACGGTGCAGGGTTGACGGTATAACTTGATGCTTATGCCACCAAGGGTGCCCAAGTAAGAGATTAAAAGTAAGCTAAAGACCAACGATGTAAACTCGACGTCAAACTGAGCTGAACCGACGGTCAGAGGGATGACCAAGACTCCCAATGCGTTGTGGTGCGTATTGTCAAAGGACGTCATTCCCTTGACGACTAGTGTGATATCCTTGGCTTTGAATTTGCTCTTGCTTGTGGTGCATAAGGGGCAGATGTGTAAACCTACACCATTATCTACCAGTGTCAAAGGAATTCAGAAACTCTAAAATTGCATTGTTTAAATAATGGTTGGTTGTGGTTGGTGCCCACCAAAGGCAACTCCTGAGAAGAGAATGAGATGACCTATGACGTTGCAATCATGCCTGCTGTGCTCTCAAGTGTTGTCGGCTTAATGGTGGGGGATACATGGGCTGCTTAGAATACTCGAAGGAAGGCTTCTTGGTGCTCGGCTAAGGTGTGGATAAGATCCCAGATGGAAATATCTGCCTTGACCTTCTTTAGCTGGGAGGTGATGTCGGTTGGGGATTTGCTAGTGGCACTTGTGGTGGGCTTTGTGGTGGGCTTTACGAGTTGGCCTGCTTGCTGTGGTGGGAGTGGTGCTAGAAGACTTGGCTTGGGGACTGGAGTTGTAGATTTTTACACCCTTCTGGACTACGTGATTTCTGTGCACATCTCTGTGGTGTCATCATACAGGACATGGTGGGTATCTCTAGTTAGATTAATGACCAGGGGCATACAAGCCACCAGCTCTAGTTGGGCTACAAGTGGGTTGATGGAGAGTGCTACTAGGTAGACGGTTAGTTGGAGGGGTTGGGCAAAAATCGACTGGGATCTTGCTTCAAGATAGATAGGGGCGAATGGGAATAATTGCACGGTAGGCTGCGTGATTGCGCACTCTAACTTGGCGGTTAGGTGGATCATGTTGACGGGGGACCTCAAACCCACGAGGAAAGACTGATACAACTGAGTGGGAAAAGGTGCAAAGACATGATGGATGAGATCAAAAGGGTCTGGTAAGGGTGTGCCAGGCTTGTCAAGAAAGAGAGAATGAACCCCTAAGGTTCCAGGCACTCTTGGATTTGCATGCTGGGGGAGAGGCTGGTTGACTATATTGGGGTATGCTTGTGCTTGTGTCAGTGCTTGTGCTTGTGCTCGGGTAGGTGTAGACCCTGCATCTTAGGTGTTAATGATTATGACCTTGCAGTCAATGAGGTCTTGTATTGCATTTCGAAGGGTGAAGCAATTATCCATCTAATGCCCCGCAACCCGATGGTAACTGCAATACAAATTCGCATTATACGACAATGATAGAGGAGTCAGTGGTGGGTGAATTTCTAAAAACCTGACGAGCAACTGCACCTGAGGAAGGATGGCGCCCAATGGTTCAACCAACTGAGTGAACCCCCAATCTAATCGTCAAGGCCTGCCCTGTGAGGGATGCTATCCTTGCCTTGCCGGTGCTACCGGATACACTAGCTCAGTGGTGGAAGTGATATGGAGTGTATGAGGTGTCCTACGTGATGGTGCGTAGACTACCTAATTTTGAACCGACAGGCCCACCAAGTTGACAGGCACAACAGGGGATTCTACATATGCAACAGCGTTCTTTAGAGGATCCCTCCTCTTGGGATAGTTGGTGCTGGAGTCGTGATTGCTGGTGTTGTTGTTGGTGTTATGGCTAAAGGTGGTTGCCTGCTTTGCAAATGTGGTAAGTGTGGGAAAACTGTGACTACGTAGTGAGCTTTCCATGCCAGTGTGGACTCTAAATAGGGATGCAAAGGTGGTGATGGGTTGATGCTAAGCAAAGCCCCTATGGCTGGCTGTGCCCCATGGATGATAATCACAATAGACTCGTCGTTAGAGGGTCTATTCTTGACCAGTGAGGTGAGGGCACGCTAATGCCTGATGTGCTCTTCAAATGGCTCAAGGGACTTCTGCTTGGTGGTGGCCAAGTCCTCTCTCTTGGGGACTAGATCCAAGTTGAAGGAATACTGCTCTAGGAATGCCTGGGTTAGGTCATTCCAAGTCTGAATGGTGGCCATGTCCAGGGAAGTGAACCACTTCAAGGTAGGACTAGAGAGACATTTTTGGAACAAGCGGATTAATAACCTTTAATCAGCCTGAAGCTGAGCAAGGTCTCCATAGTATACCCTCATATGGGACATTGGGCAACCTTTTCTGTTATATTTTTCGAAATCTAGGACTTGGAAATTCGACAGAAGAGTTGCCTCTGGGAAATAGCAAAGGTCTCGGAACTGAAAAGACTAGCGGTCTCCACCCTGCACTTGTCAAAGTGCGCTTTCTAGATCGCCCATTCTAGTGAGGAGGGCGTCTAGGGTCACTACTGGTGAGATAGGTGCAGTTGGGGAAGGTGTCGCGTATGCCGTGTGGGTCACATCGAGGTACTCCTCTGGATCCACCATCATACCACCTAGTGTCATGGCATGATGGTCGACATACCCGTGCAAGAGTGTGGCATGCTGTGGCATGTATGAGGGTTCCTGTGTCTGATGCAGAGATGGTGGGTAAGTAGTATGTTGTGTCATGGGTGGTGCAGAGTATGGAGGTAGCAACTGCTGTCCTAGGACGAGTCTAGGTAGCAAGATTGGAGAGTGCTGCACCCTTGCCAAACCAAGAGGCTGGCAACCAGGTTTTGGGGAGGCATGTTGTGAAGAATGAGATGATGATGAGGGATGCAGGGTCGACACCCCTATCACCTAGCTAGTGAGGAGCTATGGCGATGGCTGTGGCAGTGGTGTAGTGGGTGTAGAGTGGAGCACTAATGTCGAGTGCAGCAAAACCCCAAGGGGAGGAGATGCTAGAACCAGCAAGGAATCAAGGGAGAGGGCCATGCCCTACAACTTCTAGGCAAGAACCAGGAAGTACTGGGCCTACATAGCTGTGTTCCTGTCAGTAGTAGTACCGAGGGGTGGAATCATCAATCAAAATGACACAATAGAGGACAATGGAAGGACAGACTGTCCAAAAGGGACAAAACCTATCAAAAAGGCTACCGTAGTAGGCTGAGTGCCAAAGGCGGATAGGACCTACAAGGGAGAGGACACAGACCACTCTAGAGCCCAAGCGGCAGTCACTGTGACAGACTCAATGATGGGCTCCAGACTGGTCAAGGTCTGCTAGTGTCCCGACACAAGATGGTAAGATACCCATGCGCCTGGTAGTGACTAACATGAGGCGACAATGCAGCAGCGGAAGTCGGAAAGAGGGATGAAGGTATCGAGGTAGCTATCCCCTTAGAAGTGATAGAGGAAAGAGCCTCGCTAATGTACTAGACCATGGCATAACGTGAGCGAGTGCAAACGGAGCTATGGTAGTAAAAAGATGAGCAAATCCTATGACGAGTTATTGTCGAAGGCAACAAATAGCTCGGAAAGAAGGGCTGAAAACAATTGTCACACAATAGGGGAACCAAAAGGGAGGCGCTCGAGCTTAGGTCAAAGGTCTTGTGCACGAACCTGATGATACGAACAAAGACAGGTGTCAAAACCTAAGAAGGAAAACAATGCAATATTTGTTATAGTGGTATGAATGGCATACATGCACATGAATGCATCTAACATGCTCTCTCTCACCTTCTATGTGTATCCTAGGGGGGTTGTCTACTCTAGACTCTCTCACGGCAAATAGGTCTTCGACTCAAGCGAAAATGTAAGATCCCATCCCATGCCAAAGCTGTGGAACGGTGGTGCGTTAGGAGCCTCGACCCTACCAAAGCATAGGTTGTACCTTCTACTAACACCGACGTGAGTTCGAACAAGGGCGATAGACCCTTATTACGCCCTATGCCAAAGCAATAGAACTAAAATACCAGGACTGGCCTTCGCAAACTGTAGGTGGACTCAATAGGGGAGAAGATGCATGCACCTATATGAATCAATCATCCAAATATGTTTGGTAATTTTTACTTGCCCTTTTTATTAAACCATAGAGAGGGAAAGTGTGTGTGATGGTCTCTAGTTACCCCTATGCATTGTTTTTATCTTGTAAAAATCTTTTAATTAACTAGAGGATGAAATCAAGCATGGCTCTAATTCCCCTAAAATTAAAACGAAAGGGGAAGAAAACACCCAAATCATGGCAAGGCAAGTACCACTCATCAAACAAAAGGCATGAACATGGCATGTGCTTGTGTTGTAATCATGACGGTGGAAAAGAAACAAAACACCAAACTAAATGGCATAAGACATGGCATGTGCATGTGTAGTGAGATAATATTTTTGTGCAAAGCAAAACATTCACCATCCATAAGGCATGATATGATCATTAAGCCACAACTAATAGCCAAACAAGCAAAGAAATCCAAAAACAAAAGCCAGAGTCTTGTCTCCCTAGTGGAATCACTAGTTCCTGTGACTATGCTAGTGGGGGAAAATCCACGCTTCGATGCAACTGAGACCACACGAAGACCAATAAGGCCACGACAAATCCAACAAATCTAAGGAAGGGAAAAGACTTGAAAAACACCGAGAAGAATCGAAACAAAGTAAAGATAAGAAAATGGAGTTGCCACCTAGTATATTAAAAACATAAAGATGAGGAAAATCATATCGAAAGCAAAAAAAACAAAGCAAAGTAAATGAATGAATCCGTGTCAAATGGATGTGACACATGGGTCAATGTGTGCCAAAGAAAGGATAAGGACTCCTATTACGTGTATCAAGCACCCCCACACGCCCGACAAAACAGTCTTTCTTGGACTCATTGCTCGCATGTGTGGCTATATAGGCATTTGAATGTTGATTAATGTGGCTAAAATGCATGGATGATGAATGATTAAAAAGGTAGATGGAATGTGATGCAGTAAACCAAGAGTGCAATCATGCCAGGAGACAAAAAATGACGCAAGGGATGGGGATTTGTTAGGGTCAGAGGCTAAGCCAGGCCAGGCTTGGTCCCTAGGTCAACCGCATGGCCCAGGCACGCAACTAGTACACACACCCAGAATGTGCCCCAAGGCATGCCCAAATGGTTGGCTATCATGGCCAATTCTAGACACCTATGATCGAGATGTAGTTGCTTGTGGGTGATGGACATCATGCATAGAGGATGGGGTCATGCAATGGTTTAAAATCCAATAGAAAACCACTCAAATAAAGAGAACTTAAGCAAAACAAGGGATACAAGCAAGCAATGCAACCAAGTCAAGCCTAAAGGCAACAAACACACAAGAGAAAGTTAAATCAATGGTCACATGTCAAGGCTTGGTCAGGTTAGGCATTACGTGGTCCCTGATGGACATGTGCATCTAGTGCACACAATTAGGGCATGCCCTCAAAATAGAGCTCAAACCAGCCGTCTTCATCGGGGGGCGCCCCCCCCCCC
>JAMKQA010040732.1:0-10343 GCA_024699735.1 Posidonia australis
CCGAATGTCTCTTTGAGATTTATGCTTTCCTGAATGCATCTTTATAAGATTTAGCCTCGCATATTTGCCCTGTTTTAACCCTACACCTTTCTGGCCCACCTAGGCACACATAGGTGGCGCACCAGATTGACTCACCAATCTGGCGCACCAAACCAGCACACTGCTCTGTTTTCAGCATACAACATGCTTTCCTATGATCCTTGTCATGCTTTCTCGACTTGTTTTCTTCTAGATTTTCCCTGATTTTTCTTCTGGATTTACTAGGAAGGCACACTTCGTTTTTTTTACTGTTTCTTGCATTTGCATTTGCATATAGAGTAATGATGATAAATCACTCGAGAATGATACGACTTTGATTATGCTTGTGCAATATCGTTGCATTATACATTTGACCTGGGATAAAAGAGTGATATTTCTGAGCATAGGACACACCCCGCACATCACACACCTATTAGCATAAGGCACCTAACATGGCATGGCATATCGCCCCCGAGTGTATAGCAAGAGGCTGAAAAGCCGACATTTCATTGGAGAAATCATAGAAGACCGATTTTATCGAGCGTACAAGGGTGCCTAACACCTTCCTCGTACGTAACAGGGATCCTTACCCACATCTTTCTGTTTTTCGCAGACCTGTCCTTATTGTTTTGCATGACTTTTCATATTTATGGTTTTCCTTGTCTTTCATAATAGACTAGGTGGCGACTCCTGCATTTTTGCATTTTTGCATTTTGTTTTGTTTTTCGACGTGATTTTGCCGACCGTTTCGCATTATTTTGCGATCCTCCTCGCCGACATGGTTACACTATTCTACCTTCTTTACATGCCAGAACAAAAAGAAGTGGTAAAAGTAATAGATTAAAGGACGATGGTGTACCACGCATTCAATCTAATTGAGAGAAGCATGCTAGAGGAAAGAAATGCAAGATACGAGGAAAACACAATGTCAATCTTGATTCTAGAAACTATCCAAACAAGAGTACATATTTGCCAAACATTGAATTCTGACATTTACTAAAAAAAAGGTGTATGTTGTTTTTTTTTTGAATCATATCAAATTATTGACACTATTTTTGTATAATCTTTGTTTTTATAGTGTTGCAACTGAAGATCAATCTACCAGTAATGACTTGAAGGGGGAGGGGAGAAATAGTGATTTTGCATTACATTGATTTGTTTTTTTATTTAATGTAATAATACTTTATAATGTTTTTTTGAAGAGAGAGTTGCTATATGATAAGTCTTATAGTATTTAGGGAGAAATGAACATTTTGAAGACTATAATGTATGTGATTTTGTTGATTATGATATGAGAAGAGTTTTGTACATTACATTTATTACATGGTTGTTTGTGCAACATCACTTTATTACACATATTAGTTTGGATGACAGTTCAATTGAATATAACAATTATATAGGTTCTTTGGAAATACGTTATATTGAAATCATATTCAGTAAGTAATAAATTTACTTAAAAACACACAACATTCTTCTAAAAATGATTTAAAAATTAACGAATGCATTGTAAGCTAAAGTACTTAAAATTACAACTTATAAGAAAAGACCATGTTATCATAGCTGTACAATTTTTGAGAATTCAAAAAGTGAGTAAAATTCACATATAGTTGTCAATGTACGACACAACTGTAATGTTCAAAGTGTGGGTTCATGTATTTATCAAATGAAAATGGTACAATTTGTAAGTTAAGTGTTTCTAACATTTCTAATTGTCTTCTGTGATTCTTGTTTTCTTCGAAATATCAATAGTCGTCTCCATTCTTATTCTTGGCATATTTGATTAATTGAATACAAATGATCTTTTCAATGCAATACATTCACATGCCTTGAGTAGAAATATACCATAGTCGTTGTTTGGAACTTGCTATAGGATATCGAAACCAAAGGTGACGAACCATTTGTCGATAGAGTCTATAGGATATTTGGATCATTGGAAGAACACTAATATCGACTTCACCTACATATTAACCATAGAATCAAGGAGATGAGTCAGTAATTCAAATTGTATTGATATAATTCAGATATATACAGTATTTTTGAATATAGGTTGTGTAATAGTGGTATTGTATAATGAATTATTGTTTCATTTACCCATCTTTTTACTTCAGTGTCATGCTTTTGTTTCCCTTTGAAGGAGTTGTATGATTTGAAAATTTTGTTAAGTATATTGACATCGAATAGATGCTAATGTGTATCAAAATTGAGTGGAAACAATCAATGGTTAACTTTTCTTAGATCTTCTTGCAGTATGTTTGATTCTTTATCTAGTTATTTCCAATCTTTCAGAGGAATTGAAAATGGATCCTTGTCGTATTTGTTCTAGTAAAAGGTCAATTACATACATGTTACTGTCAATATTTAACTGAATAATATAGATAAGTATAATTTTGTAATATGTTGTAACAATTAAAAAAATCTTATTACTTACGGTAACACATGACATCACAAATGTAGTTGCATCTTTCAGTGCTAGTGATGTCATGTTCTCTTTGTCTAATACTCCAATTAAGTGACAACTTATCACCTAAATGTATAAACCATTAGCAATATGGTAATAAAGATGACTTTAATAAGCACTAATCTAATTATTTGTACCAATCCTATATTGTTTGTCTAAACAAGAGCTTTTTTTATTTCTATCTCTATACGGGTGTCATCTTCGATATCAAAGAATTTTCTCCCACGGTAAGAAGATACTAGACATGTTTAAATACATATGGCATTGGATATATAATTCAGTAGTCAATGAAACAACACAATTTGTGTTGATGTTAAAAATCAGAACATAAAGTATTAGATAACAACTTACAATTTCTTCATATTAGATCGGAAATATTCCACCAAGGTGTCATCATCAGAATCCAAGATCCTTTTGTAGCTATCTAATGGTTTTCTTCTATGTTGCTACAAACAATACAATAAACAATTCAATAAAATATTGATTTTAAAATTATTTTGGTTTATATGTTGAATGATTACATTCACTACAAGAAAATTGAGTTTTAACCACCATATCTATGGTTAATTGATATATTTAACTACAAAATAGTTACGGAAATAATCACAGATACATAAATTTTAAACAATAAAATAAAATATTATTTAATCATGGTCACATATCGTGACTTACTATGAAATATTTGTGGTTAATTTTTTTTATCTTAATAAAAACTTATTTTTAGCACAAATTAACTATAAAATTAGGTTGTAGTTAAGAATAAAATCTTAAAAATTTAGCCACAAACTCATTCCCTCTTTTATTTCTCATGAAACCTATTCTTCCCTCCACGTCAAAACCTTACCAAAATCTTCGTCCCTTCTCCCTCCACCCCAAAATACCACTCCTCCTCCTTTGTTCTCCCTCTACCCTCCTATGGCCATGGTTGGCGTCGATTACTCCACCTCCTTTTGTTCTACCTTTGCCCTTCTTTCCTACGCTAGTCTCCTCGTTCGGTGCTCCCTTCGACCTCCTGCACCCTCTGGTGCTCATCTGTTCTCCCTCGATCGTCCTGTGCCCTCTAGTGCTCTTCTGTTCTTGTTGGGAGTAGCTACAGTGCCCGTTCCATGTAGGCTCACCTGATTGCGCTCTCCCAAACAAACACAGCCAAAGAGAACAAGAGAGAAAAAAAGGAGAAAGGGTGTCTAGCTGAAATAGAGGAGAAAAGGAGAGAAAGAGAAGAGAGAAAAGGGAGGTTATTGCTACTACTTGCGCTTGCTGCTGCTACTCAATGTTACTACTGTTACTACTTGTCATGGTGGGGTGTTGTTAGAAGATCAACTTTTCTTGCTATTGGTGCAGGTAAATGCCAAACCCTAACTCTTAATATGTATCTGCTGTAGACAAGTTGTTCAAGTTGAATTAGCTAAAATGTTATTTAGGATGTGGTTGGCACAATGCAATGTGATTCAACCTTTGCTTTCTTTAATATAGTTTTTCGATTCTATACGTTTCTATGATACTCAACAAAGTTTGAGTGTAGAAGCCTATGCAAAAGTGCGTGAGATCTATTAACAAAAAGCAAATTTTTTTAGTCTAGATTTTGCCGAAACACTTAACTTATTTTTGAAAGTCTCTTATTCTATGCAAAAGTGTGTAAGATCTATTAACAAAAATCAGAATTTTTTTGGTATAGATTTTGCCAAGACACACTGAACGTATTTTTAGAAGGCTACTATTCTAAGCGAAAGTGTGTAAGATCTATTAACAAATAGTAGATTTTTTTGGTATAGATTTTGTCGACACACTTAATTTATTTTTGAGCAAGGTTTCCTTTTTATTTTCGGAAGGTAAATCTAATACCAACTTATTTTACCAAGAATTGGTTATTCTTGAAATTTGTTGGCATCAAAGAGACAAGATTGCTTACTACAGGTGTTAGGGACAATGATCTTGAAGCTAGCATTTGGTAAATGTTTGATCCCCTCCTTCTCTTGGTCGTTTCTTTTGTGCTTCTACTTGTGGTGTCTCTACTTGAATAAAGTATGATAGACCCATTCTACCTGTAAAAGGCACCACCTTATTGATCCAATATGATGCTATTGAGACTGAGTTTGGAACTGCATGAGGTTATGAGGCAAGGCCTCACATGTCATGCCCTGCCAAATTATTTGCTTCTTGGAAACATAGGTTTCCTGGAGGAAAAGGTTGATGGTAAGAGAAGATGGGAGGCATGTGATGTCAAGGACTAATACACCAACCAGAGATGCCGGTGGTGTGGTCCCATTGGTTCAACATTAGGGAGTTGACAATTGATGGATGGAAAAAGGGCAGTTTTGGCTGCTATGAATTGGATTGTGAATTGAAGGCAGTGATTCAAATAATGAGACCATAAGGTAGATTTATTATGGTGATTTAGAATCTTTGTCTTTTTACCTAGTCCATTACTATATAAGGAATTTTTGTTTCATACATCTTTAGCAAATCTTGACTTAGAAACATTGAAGCAAATTTTTGTTAGTTTCTTTCCCAACTTATCAAAGGTTACTCGGACAGATGTTATTTACTTCTGTTCTCCCAACAATCCAACTTGTTCTTCAGCATCCAAGGACCAGCTGAGAATGGATTCTTTCCCAACTTATCAGAGGTTACTCGGCACAGATGTTATTTACTTCTGTTCTCCCAACAATCCAACTGGTTCTTCAGCATCCAAGGACCAGCTGACAAAGCTGGTGCAGTTTGCAAGGGATAATGGGTCAATAATTGTGTATGATTTTGCTTATGCCTTGTATCTATCAGATGACAGTCCACATTCAATTTTTGAAATTTCTGTTGCAAAAGAGGTGAGTCTTATATCTCATTTATATTCTGTTGATTAAACTTTCTTCTAATGCTATAATTTACAAAAGTTTTTTCTTAACATTATTCTAATTTAGGAACTTATATTTTCCAACAAGATATGCTTTAGAAAATTGCACCTTTGTTTTTTACAATGTTGTGCTACATTTTTCTATTGACTTTTCTAGTATCTGTTTTAAAAAGCAGTCTGAATATGATCCTTACATCCTTTTTCCTAATTGTTTTAGTTGATTATTCGTTGGAGATTGACATTCTATTGGCACATTCAGCACATATTTGTGGTTTAATTAATTAGCATGTTAAATGTGAAAATGTTCTAATTTCTTTTGAGTAACTTTATTCCTATGTTGTTAGTGGAAGTTGGAAGCTTGTCTCGAAGTGCACTTTAAGCACTTTTGTGCACACAACTTGGAATACCTTGATGCATCATAAGGGGCAATACCACATTCACATTTTGAACCATTTTGTCAGACAATACCTTGATGCATCATGAGGAATAGTACCACATTCACGTCTTAAACCATTTTGTCAAACAATATCTCTCATTTCAGATTGCAAAAGGCATTTAATTTTTTTTTTAATTGATTGAAGTTTGATCTTGGCTAGTTAGCTGGATGAGACTTTAGGATGTAGGGGATTGTGGAAGGTTGTTTCTTTCTTCTTTTGTTTTGTATATCTCCAATTGATAGGTTGTGGTCCTTGTGGAATCTCTCACTATTTTTTTGTTTGGATAAGCCTCCTAGCCTATCCAAGTTTTTTTGGTCTTTGTCACTTGATTCAACAAAGAAAGCATCCAATCATTGTTGACACGTTTAATTCCCTAGGTTTCAAAGTATATGGTAGGAAGAATGCACCGTATGTGTGGGTTCATTTCCCAAGGCAGAGCTCATGGGATGTCTTTGTAGAGATTCTTTTTTTTGAAATCAATAGATATGTATTTTTTTCTCTTTGCGGTTCGTGAGATTCGAATCTGAGAGGGAGGTATGAGTTTCACTCTCCTTAACCAACTGCACCATATCAGTTGGTTTCTTTGCAGAGATTCTTGAGAAGGCACATGTGGTAACAACTCATAGAAGTGGGTTTGGACCCAGGAGAGAAGGACCAAATGCCTATTTGATTAGATCTTTAGTCTAAGTAGTTGTATTGCCTTTTGTGTTCTTCTTTACTTTGTTCTATTGACTATAACTCATAGTTGTATTGACCAAATGCCTATAACTCATAGTTGTATTGACTCATATTTCTTTAGTCTTAAGGATGACCTTGAAGATTTATACTAGTACCTACTGCGTATTCTTACATTTTAGTAATTGTTTTTTGTCTGTAAATACTCATAAATATTATTCAATGAGATTTATCTGTAAAAAAAAATGTTTACCTTCCTCATGTTTTGTAATCTCATCAAATGCTTGAGTCAATCCAAGACTAAAACTTGGATTGGCAAATGAGTCTAGGTTTAACATAAGGAATGATCAATATGTTAGTCATTATTTTGAGTAAATATATGGAATTAAAAGTTTTAATTGTTTACATATTTACCATTATTCCTATCTATAACTAAATATTTTATATAAGCACGATGTATCATGAATTTGTAGATCAGTTGTTTTTGGATTATTTATAGATGAGTTTTCTTTTCATGAAAAATAAACAAAACTACGATTATACAAGAAGTTTAATAAAACTACATAAAGAGTAAACTACATTTGATGTGATTACTGATTTTGTTGGTTATTGTGTATTGGAGAAATGAAAGAAACGTTGGTCACCTTTGACGGTTGCAGAAACACTTCCAATGTCAGCATGCGATCTTCTTCCTGTACAAGTAGGAGTTGTAGATTTTTTCTTCTCCATTGTGTACATGCTTGTTTATCTTGTATTTTCTATTTCGAAAGGATTGAATATTAGTGAGAATGACCTTACCGTAATGCTTTGGTAGGTTTTTTTTTTTGATGATTTCGTTTGTCGGAGAGGAAGAAGATAGAGCTCCACTCGTTGCCATTTTAGTCGTAAAAGGAAGGAGAGAGTATGGAAGATGACAGAAGAAATGAGAAAGAAGGAAGTGAAAAGGAAAGTTAGAGAGAGGTTGGTAAAAATCGACATCGGTTTTAATGAGATTTTTTAGTTGATATTACTACTGTAGACACCCTGGTTTCTAGCCAATGTTGGCAGGTGGATCTGACAGAGAGCACAACTGGACGGCTGACTTGGACTTACCTTAATTCCTCAACCAAGCCCATAAACCTAGACCAACCTAAAAAACCTCTAATTACTCTTAAATCCACTCATCCAACTAGGCCTAACACCTAAAAACCAGTCCGTGTGCTCTGGCCCAATGACATGCGTGGCCCAAGCACGCGTGAGGGCCAAGGCAGCATGACAGGCGCCCTGGTGACCCACCACTAATAAGAGGCATTCCGATGATTACCATTGGAAATTCTATTGTTACTAGAGAAAAACATATAGTTACTAGTAGGATTCCTATTGTTATTATAGAAATTCATCTATTTATCAAAGTAAATCCACTGCTTACTAAAGGAATTCTTATGATTACTTGAGAAATATGAAATTGATTTTATTATCAAATAAATTCTTTAGACTACAATATTACTGTAGAAATTCATCTTTTTATCAAATTAATGCTTAATGTCTTCTGTTTTTTTAGTTTCTTTGTGTGTGTTTACGTTGTTTGTGATTATACAATGTAATAGTTATTGTTACCATGCCAACCCGGGGATCTGACGTGGAGTCAGGCCAGAGGAAGGAGATCACAGCTATGCCAAGATGGCGAAGGCGCAAGATAGGATAAAACAAAACGAAAAAGGAGTCACTACCTGGTCTTTGAAGGGAAAGATGAGGAAAACCACAAAAGATTGAATGCATGAGATGCAGATGTGAAGCGCTAATCAGAGGATGGGTAAGGTCCCTATTACGCACAAGGAAGGTATTAAGTACCCTCGTACGTTCGATAAACTCGGTCTTTCTAGTCTAAATCGCTTGTTAGAGGCTCAATGAATGCTTGCTAAGCCTAGATCGTGCTTTGAACATGCTAACATGAATGCCATGACAAGATTGGATGGATGTGCATGATGGTATGTGAAAACTACGAAGAAATCCATATGAAATGACGAAATCGCAAATTATGACACAACAAAGAAAATCACATGAAATGACGAGATTTTTGCAAAGAGTGGTTCAAAAAATCATACAGGCCTCAAGGGAATAAAAAAATGCAAACAACTCTGGTCAGTCGAATCATGAAAAACATTGTGGAAATCGAGATAGGAAAATTGTAAAGAAACCTACATAAAACAGACAAATGATGCCATGCGAAGAAAATCACATAAACAGGAGAACCACACTGGCACCAAAAAAATAGAAAGTAGAGTTGACCTAGCTCCTCGGGATCATGGCAAAAGTCTTGAAAATCAAACAGGAGAGATAATCCGCAATTGGGCCTTTTGGCCAGTTCGTGTACGCCCTCAAGCGATGAAATCCAAATCAAATCGAAGAATTCCAAAAGATATGAGTAAAGGAAATCAGATCGAATGTCGGATAATGGACTTCGAAAACAAAATGAAGGAAAATCCACGAAAGCAAGGCATGAGATGCAGGCTCGCTTTAAAAGGAGGGATCAATGCGCAAATGTGATGAAAATTATATGAAATAGATGAATAAGTGTCTAAATGTGTAAAAAGTGATAAGGGATGACTTAGATAAGGGTTAGGTAAGGTTGAATGCGAAAACTAAAATGCATGCACATGGATTAGAGACACAGGGGTAATTTGGTCATTTTCATGGCCAAATGTGATAAATGCAAGTATGAGGATGATGCATGTTCTAAGTTATGTCAAAATGTGTATCAAATGTCCAGAAGTGGTTATTTATGAGAAAAATGTGAAAAGGACAAGATCTTAAAAACCATGAAATGATGTAAATATAGTAAAGGACAAACATGAGGACTGAAATGCAAAATTAACAGAAGGTTGACACTTTGGATCAAAAATGTATTCATGACTTCTATTCTAACATGCAAATGATGGATCAAATGTGAATGTGGTACTGAGGTGTGTGAAGAATTGTATTTGGGTAATTTCCTGAAAACTTAGGGTCTAAAGTGTAAAATTCACACATTATTGCAAATAGGATCATAATATGAAGCTAAGGGTCAGTTCATAGTGAAAACATGATTTTTAAATGGAATCCATGATTAAATGCAAAATGTGAGATGCAATGAGTGAAAAATATCATAAATATGCAAGAAAACATTTTAAACCCTAAATGATGGATTTAAAACTAACCTAAGGGTCTAAATGCAAATTTCCTATGCTCAGGGATTGTTTATTAGGAACTCAAGGACTTATGTACAAAATTTTAGAGCCTGAATCTGATGAAAATTGGGCTTTTATACTAGTTAGTGTAATTATAAGGTTTCCTAGGGTGCAGGATGCAAAATACACAAAGAAAACTCATTTCTAAAAGTTCCAGGGGCTCAGAGCAAAATATTAGGACCTAAATGCAATGAAAATATGAAAACAGGGACCTAAGGGTGAAAAACATTCATGAATGCATCAAAGATGAAAAAAACTAAAATCTGTAGGGGATTAGATCCAAATCTCATAGAGAAAAAGAAAGAAATGAAAGTTTTTTTAAAAACTACAGGGACTAAAATATAAAAACAAAAGGACTTAAAAGTAATAAAGGGAGGGCTTAAAAATAAAATTTTAAAACTAAAGGACCTACTCCAAAAAGCTTATCTTCGAAGTTCACCGGAGGACCGCTGGCGCTTCCCCTCCAGCGAGACCTTCGGCGATGACTCAACGGCGGTGCGACATCTGGTTGGCCCTGGGGACTGCTCAGGAGGCTAGAGGGAGTCATGGCGGGAGTCTAGGGTGTTGGATAGTAAAGCTTCTCTAGAGGGGGGGTGAATAGAGATTTTCCGGTTTTAATTAACTCTTGGTAATTAGTTATGCAATCTGAAAGTACTTAAGATTTAGCATACAAACATTCAATCACAAAGACACCAAGAATT
>JAMKQA010040733.1:0-11710 GCA_024699735.1 Posidonia australis
CAAATTGATTTAACTCATCATGTAATGCATTTACCCAATATTCATCATCACATGCTTCATTTACATTCTTGGGCTCAATTGATGAAACAAATGCATAAGTGCCACATTCATCTTCATGTTTAGATCTAGTCATGATTCCCTTAGAGACTTCACCAATGATGAGTTCTTTTCGATGACTAGACACGTATTGCCATGATTCAGGTTTATTTTTGGAGTTATCTATCTCGTGTTTATTTTCATTATTTACATAGATTTCAAGTTCATCTTCTTCATTGATCACTTTAGTTGAATTTTCATCAAAATCTACATAGATACTCTTCTATAGTTAAGGTTCTTTATTGTAAATTCTACATGTGCCTTGCTTCTTACAGAATATCCTAAAAGGATACCTCCATCAGATTTTAAGTCAAACTTATCTAAATTGTCTTTTGTATTGAGAATAAAACATTTGCAACCAAAAACTTTAAAATACAAAATCTTTGGAACTTTTTCAAACCATAATTCAAAAGGAGTTTTGTTTAGAATAGGTCTTAGAGAAATACGATTTAAAATATAACAGGCGGTATTTACAGCTTCGGCCTAAAAATGCTTTGGTAAATTATTTTCACAAAGTATGGTCCTTGTCATTTCTTGTAAGGCTCTATTTTTCCTTTCCACTACTCCATTTTGTGAAGGAGCTCTAAGAAAAGAAAAATCATGTATAAAGCCATTTTCTTCACAAAACATTTCAAAGTCATCATTTTCAAATTCTCCACCATGATCACTTCTTATTTTAATTATTTTAAATCCCTTTTCATTCTGTATTTTCTTACATAATTTTCGAAATTCATAGAAATCGTCATTTTTATTAGTCAAAAACAAAACCCAAGTGAATCTCGAAAAATCATTGACTAATACAAAAGTATATCTTTTTCCTCCAAAACTTAAAGTTCGACTCGGACCGAACAAATTCATGTGGATGAGTTCAAGTGGTTTGGTAGTGGAAATACAATCTTTTGCTTTAAATGAGGTTTTAGATTGTTTTCCAAATTGACATGCATCACATAGTTTGTCTTTATGAAAATCTAATTTAGGTAAACCAACAACATTTTCATTTTTGGATATCTTGGATAATTGACTCATGCTAGCATGACCAAGTCGTCTATACCCAAGCCATTTATCATCATTTGTAGAAGCAAAGCATAACTTAGATTTGTATGAAACACATATTTTATATACATTATTTTTTCTATTTCAAACAAATAAAACTTTACTGGTAGTAGACTCAATTATGAGACATTCTTTTTTATCAAAGATAACCTTATATCCTTTATCACATAATTGACTGATGCTTAGGAGATTATGTTTCAGTCCATCAACAAGTAATACAGTTTTAATAAAAGGTTTATCAGAATTACCAACATGGCCGATTCCGATAATTTTTCCTTTTGTATTGTCTCCGAAAGTCACCGTACCATCTTCTTTAGCAGTATAGGAGCTTAATAGATCACGTTCTTTGGTCATGTGCCGTGAGCATCCACTATCAAGGATCCATTTGGATTTCATCCTGCATTACAAGAAGGGAGAGATGATTTTGGTACCCATATCATTTTGGGTCCATATTTGTTAGTTTTTTAAATCCAAATATTACCTTTTTAAGTCATTCTTTTCTTTACAACAAACACATATTTTTCATTTGATATAACTCTAACATATCCATTCTCATATGGAGTTTCTTGAAATCTTGAGAAACCAATTCCATGTTTATGCAAGAATGGTCTTTGACAAGAAAGTATTTTGTCTAAGGTTTCCTTTCCTTTAGTGAATTTTGTGATGGTTGCAAGTAAGTCATTGCTTTTGTCTTTTAATGATGTGATATCATTTTCTAAATTCTTAATTTTATATTTCATATGATCAATTTCCATATTTAATTCTATATTTTTGTTGTCTAGTTTATGATTTTCATCAAGAAGTATTTTTCCTTCATTTATCAATGATTCATTTTGATTGGTGAGAGATGTGATGGTTAAATTTGATTCATTGTAATTTGATTTCAAGGATTTGTATTTTTGATATAGTTCATTAAATCTAGAACATTTAAAAAGGACAACAAGAATAAAAAGAAGGCTCTTCAAGCAACCTGGACTTAATGAATTTGACAATCCTTTTTAATATGTCTAGGTTTATTACACTTGAAGCATAGAAGGGTTTCAATAGTATTCCTTTTCTTTTGAAATTTTCCCCTTTTTATAAATTTTTTAAACTTTCTAGTTAGCATAGCCATTTCTTCATCTTCTTCATTATCCGAATCTTCTGAGTCAGTGGTGATTTTTAGGGCAATGGATTTTTTGTTAAATGATTTTTCATTTTCTTTTTCTTTCATTTGAACTTCTTAAGATGTGAGGTTTCCAATAAGATTCTCAAGTGAGTAGTTAGAAAGATCCTTAGCCTCTTCAATAGCAGTGGTTTTCTTTTCCCCATCGGGAGTAAGAAACCTAAGGATTTTCCTAACAAGCTCACTTTGAGAAAATTCTTTACCTAGAGATTGTAAGATGTTGGTGATCTCATTAAATCTAGTAAACATTTCACCTATGATTTCATTTTGATTCATTTTGAATAATTCATATTTGTGAACTAACATGTTAATTTTGGTTTCTTTTACTTGATTAGTTCCTTCATGAGTGACTTATAAAACATGTCAAGCTTCATGTGAGGATTTACAATTGGAAATTCTATTAAATTGTTCTTAACTTACAGCACAAAAATACATATTTAGTCCTTTTGCATCTAATTGAGCTAGGATTTTTTCTTCATTGCTCCATTCTCTATAAGATTTTGAGTTTAAGGTGAATCCATTTATAACAACATCCCATAACTCAAAATTTATAAATTTCAAGTAGATTATCATTCTACACTTCCAATAGTTATAATTTATTCCATCAAACAATGGGGGCCTATTTATGCTTTGACCTTCTATAATGTTGTGATATGAGGGAGAAACCATCTAGTAGACAATTAGTCTATATCTAGATAACCTTGCTCTGATACCAATTGTTGGATACTAAGACTTCTCTAGAGGGGGTGAATAGAGAATCTCTGATTTTTATTAAGTTTTAGCTTTTGATATGCAAATTTAAGAAGATGAAAATCAATCACATAAACATTCAACCACAAGTACTCAGAGAATTTATAGTGGTTCAGCCAACCCCGGCTTAGTCCACTCCTCAAGTTCCCCACTTGAGACTTAACCCTTTTTATTCAATAACTATAATTTTACAAGCAACTAATTTATACCTTGCTTGTTGCCTCGAACAACAATTCCCTTCTCCTTCCTAGAGAATAACTCAAAGCAACTCGATTATGAGAGTAGCCCTTGCACAATTTGTGATCTCCTACTGCTTGTCATGCTTATCGAAATGGGAATGGAAGCTCAATATGACTAGGAGCGAAGTATGAATGGAATTTTTAACTTAATCACTTGAAGCACTAGAAGTATGATAGCTCAGTATTTTTCCGTGCTTTTTGAGGTGCATATGGACCTTGATTTATAGTAATGAACTTACCTTTAAGTGTGACTAACGACTAGTAAATCTTTTGTTTACTAACAGTAGATTCGGTATGTCGAAATTCAATCGGTCAACCGAAATCTGTAACGGTCGGGTTAATTCGGTATTCCGAAATATTGCGGTGTGCCGATTTTGCTTTTAGCTTCCTTTGTTCCTTGAATTTCGGTTTGTCGTCTGATGTTCCGTTTTCTCCTAATTCGGTATTCCGAAAATATTCGGTATGCCGTTTTTGCTTTCAGCATCCTTTGTTCTTTGAATTTCGGTGTGCCGTCTGATGTTCCTTCTTCTCCTGATTTGGTATTCCGAAAATGTTCGGTATGTCGATTTTCATATTACATGTGACGTAAAAATTTACATATCCTTTCTTGTATAGTCTACCTTTACAAATCAGTATATTGTTTTTACATGTCATGAATACAAATATATGATTTTGCAAGGCCACACCTTTGCTTTCTTCACATGGCCTTTTATAGCCACCTGTGCTTTAAACACAACTGAATTGTTATCATCAAAATTAATGTAAGATTTTTCAACAAGATCGTGTGCAAGGGCGATGCGTGGTGGCCCGGCAGTGGCTGCGGACGGCGGAGCGGTGGCTTTGATACCACTGTTGGACGGTGTATGGGGGCTCCAGCGAGGTGGAGAAGATGGAAATCTGAGGTATTTCTCTTCGATGATCCTCTTCTTTGATTTCCGTCTCTATTTATAGGAGCCTGTAATCCTCCACCTCCCTCCACCCCCCACAACGGCTCCATTCACACTAACGTCGGCCATTTATGCCGACGATTATTGTCATTAACATCAGGAATTTAGTGTCAAGTAACGAACGATCGTTACTCATTCTACATGTAACGATGGTCTTCATTGATCACCAGTTCACAAACTCCTCTTATGGGCATGATCCCAATCTTCGTATCAATGAAGTAGCTTTCAAATGACATAAAAGAAAATAAATAGATGGTTCTGACCCTTTCCAGCTCTTTGTTTCCTAGGGTATATTGTTTCTTCTGTAGTAAAGCTAGTCCCAATAGATAATGGGCCTGTCATGAGTTCAACCATTACCATGTAAATGAACATCAATGCATGAAGATAGGGAATATGTATGAAACACATGCTAAACCTATTTCAATCTTTTTGTAAAAATTGTACTATAAAAAAATTTGTTTTCCTAATTTTCAATCACATTTTTATGTAATGCATCTTTTTTTTCAGCGTACTATATGCTCGTATCAAAATCCATCAGTAATGCAACATTTAGATTCGCACCACATTTTGATTTTTATATCATCCTAGTTGGATTCTCCAAGTCAATTGATTCCTAGATTGATATAAATGCCACTATAACATTATATTGTCAGGGTATATGTGTGCCTCTTTAATGCCCACATTTTGACATGTTATTCACTATTTCACTCCATAAAATCTTGACTAAAATTCACCAATTTAGATAAAAGGAACCACAGGATGTGCAGAATCGAAGTTATATATCATATAAAAAAACCTTTCTCAGGGATGGTGCTTCAAAGGTAATGGGTTATGGATTGCCTCCAAAGATGAAAGCTATAAGCAATTAACAAAGGTTTGAGCATGATTTGTAGAATAAGCAAAAACCACAGGATGACTTCGATGGCTTAGCAGTCTGTGGCAACGACAGAACCAAAGTTGTATGTCATATAAAAATTGTTCTCACACACTTAAACAAAGATATCGATCTAGTACACAAATGTATTTTTCATGTTAGTAGTATTCTGGATCCCACCCAGGTGGGGATCTCAGAAGATCATATTGTGGCTGGGGTTGAACGGATACATGCAGAAAGCATAATATGTTGAATTACAGATGAAAGATCCTTTTAGTCATTTCAAATGAGATGCTCATAGAGGATGATCATCTTCAAATTTGATCATAGAAATACATTCAATTTCATTTAACATTAAGATCGTTACGGAAAATCACTCAGTGCTTAACTGAGCATAGACAACAAGAGAGAAAGAGAGAGGACAATAGTGACCTATGTTGGCGAATAGGAGGGAGAGACGAAGATCAAAGGCGATAGCAAGTGACGATGTAGTGAGAGGAAGAGACGAAAATCCAAGGCAATGACGAGTAGGAGGCAGTGGCATGTGACGACATAGTGAGAGAGAAACGAGGATCGATGGTGACAGTAAGCAACGACACAGTGAAAGGGAGAGACAAGAATTGGAGGTGGCAACAAGCAGAAAGAGAAGGTGGCGACAAGTAGGAGGTAGCAGCGTGCAAGAGGTGATGATGAGTGACAATGCAGTGTAAGAGGGACACATGAGAGCAAGAGACGAGAGGGAGAGATGCGTGTGAGAAGGATAAAAAGGAGGAAAAAGGCCCGCAACTGAAAATTCTAAGACAGAACTAACGAAGACAAATAACGAGGATCTTTCTTCCTTAATTCGTCGCTAAATAAAAAAATGATGATATAACAAGGATAATTTTCCACTAAATCCTCATCATAATATTGCAAAGATAAATCCTTATTATATTCTCGTTATTCTTCCTGGTTAAAATTTTACGAGGATATTTCTTTACAATATCTTCGCTAGATATCTTTACAAAATGTAGAATTTATAGTAACAGAAGAAAAGGAAGCGACAAAAGAAAAGATATCTCCCAGTCGTTGAATAGGTGTCTACAAAAAAAAAATCTTTATAGACACCTACATATATATTTTAGGGTTATGCATATGCCATGCCTTTGTCTTATCACTCTGAGGGACTTTGGGCCAACCACTAATATTTTAGGAAACTCTATTCTTTTGTTTTGGATTGGGTGCAGATAAATGAAACAAAGGATTCGTCACATTTGAGAGCCACCATCACATGGCAATCTACAAGTACATGATGACGATTGACGAAACCATGCTCAACAAGAGCTGAAAATTCTTCAAGCACAAAAGATAATGCCTCACCCACTCTCAGCCATTAGTTGCACCTCAGTTCTCAGCCAGCCCTAACCCATATTCCCACATCCCATTCTGTGGAGGAGGAACTGCGTCGCAACGAAGGAGGAGCAGTGACAATGGTGGAGCGACGTTAGGGATATGTGCCCCGAGTGAATTTTTACAAAAAAAAAAAAGTGTTTGTAAGGAGTTTTTCCTTCCCCCACACCTCCAAATAGAGCTCTTTTCCCCTTCCCCCCAAACCCTAGATCTCCATGGCCCTCCTCCTCGCACCTCCAGCGATTGAGTCCCCCACTGGGCTTCCCAAGGCTGTGGAGTACGTAGTCTCAAAGGTCGATTTGGCCCATGACATTCGAGTTGGCATGTTGTGCAATGGAGATGATGCACATCGAGAGGCGGCAAGATATGATTTTGATCGGTTTGGGATTATTTTCAGGCCAAACCCCAAGTAGTCGAATTGCATGATTGTTGGTGGAACTCACCAACAAGATGGCTCTCGCGCTCCGCAAGTAAGGACAAGAATTTTTGGATTCTTTGTTGTTTACATTCTGTTTTACCTTTCTTCTTATTATCAATTGTAAATTAGCTCCAGGTGATAGAAATTTACTTAGTTATTTCAAATTATAATTGGGATATAAGATTCATTTTTTATGCAGTTTTCTTTTTCATCTGGATATCCAATCCAACATAATCTTAGTTATTATAAATTTTTTCCACATACCCATACTTATTTCAAGTTACGTTAGTTTAACATCCTTTAAATTTACTGTTGAAAAAAAAAAAAAACCTTTAAATTTTTAGGCACACCTATATTATATTTCATCTCAGCTAAAAGCTTGGATCATGAACACTTCCAAGTTGTGGTGGTAGTTCAATACCTTGAAAATTACGGTAATAGTATTTATTTAAAGTTTTCTCAATCCTTTGTTTTTTCCTAACCACATGTACATACACCTTTTGTTATGGTTAGGACAAATGGTCAGTCTCCATCCCCCAATCATCTTATGTGCCACCATTTAAACTCGTGTCTTCACAGTTCACCCTCAACAAATACACTTAAACCATGCTTAGACCTTCATCATGAGTTAGTTCTGTTGTAACAAGGAGCTGGGCATTATAACTATATTTTATATATATAGTGTCCCATGACATGAAAAATTCTGACGCCATGCATGATCCACAGATTTGACGTGTAGCCAGCAGCCGACACCATCCAAACGAGAAAGGACAGATGGGGCTCTTCCTCCATTAATGTTGGCTGCAAGAGCCACAACCGGCGACGTGTGCACATGCATGCAAACCATGCAAAAGTTGTATCCTTATCCAGTTATCCTTTCGACTTCCGATAACTCCCTCAGTCCCTCCCCCCCCATATTAATTCCCCCGGTCCTCTCATTTGAAGAGAAGAAGAGAGTACTGCTTCGCTTTCACTTGTTTGTGTCTTCTTGTACGGTTGGAGAAGTGGAGTGAAGAGGAAGAGTTGTGCATGGAGATCGACAGGGTGGTGGAGAAGCAGAAGAAGTGCGCACCGAGGAGGTCGAGGAAAGGGCGCATGAGAGGGAAGGGCGGGCCGGAGAACTCCCAGTGCACGTACAGGGGCGTGAGGCAGCGGACGTGGGGGAAGTGGGTGGCGGAGATTCGCGAGCCCAACCGCGGGGCCCGCCTCTGGCTCGGCACCTTCGACACCTCCCACGAGGCCGCGCGAGCCTACGACAGGGCGGCGAGCAGCCTCTACGGCGACTGCGCTTGGCTCAACCTCTCCGCCGGGCCGGGGCCCGCGGCCGAGTCGACCCGGCAGGCCAAGTGCGGCAAGGTGGGCAACGACGGACGACGTGGCTCCCCTGCGGGGACCTCGTGCGGCGGTTCGACGACGTCCGGCCGCCTCTCGAGCATGGGTGCGGCGGACTTGACGGCGAGCTACCTCGGCGACGAGATGATCAGTCTCCTGGGGGAGAACGGGGACAGGGGGCTGTGGGATGAGAACCACATCGATGATGACATCTTCATGAGGGAGGGGATGAGGCTGGACTGCGACTACATTCCGGCCATGGAGGATGCGAGCTTCTCTGAGGAGGTCGAGTTCAGAGAAGAGGAGATCGTGGGGTTTGATTCCTCCTTGCTATTGTCTTGGGGCACTTGACCACTTGACAACGTATTATACCTGTACTTAAGAGAGCAGGTTTAGATATAAATATATATATATACGTAGTGGTAGACTAATTGTGTATGTAATTGGGCAATGTGATCTTATTTTACCTTGTGATTTGTTTTGGACGTAAGTCTTTATATCAAGTTCTTCGCTTATGTGTACATTTGCCCAATGTACTGATGTTGGAAATAAACCCTATGAATGTTAGTTTGGATTTTCTGTTTTCTTCTATTTAATTTTTTTTTGGTAACGGTTTAAGAATTTTCATTTCGGAGGCAAAAGACGTCAAATAAGAACATTATCATGTCATAATTATACAGTACCTCGGACCTTAGATCCCACTATAAATGTAACAGAATTAACAACCAAACAAAGAAGTACCATTAAAAGCTATAATTAGAGATAGTTCCATAAAAATACATGACTGTTTAATTGCCTCAGAATTCTCCAAATTATTCTGAGAATCCTCTTCAGGAAGGTTTCTTAATGATGAAGGGATAGAAGAAGGGATGGAATGCTCCACCATTTGTGAAGCCATATCAGAGGTGTATTGTAGCATTTCATCCTCTTCGAAGCCTGAAACAAGCGTTTCTACCCAAAAATGCATCAGTGAAATAGTATCATGTATGACAAGAGTATATGATCTAAAAGTATTACGAAAAAATCTATTATTCCTTTCTTTCCAAATCAACCAGAGAATGGTTTGAAGTAAAAAAGTCCAACCAAGAAATGATAATTCAAATTTTAGATGAGGAGAAGACTGAAACAAATCTGCAACTCGAAAAAAACCAGGGTATAAATCAGAAGCCAGGAAAAATCGCCAGATACTCTTGACAAATATGTAGTTTAAAAACAGATGGTTATTGCTCTCAATGTGTGCAGAGCAAAAGATGCAAAGGGAGGAACCTAACCAACCTCTCTTAATCAGATTTTCCTTTGTTAAATTTTTATTATTAATAACTAACCAAGAGAAAAGCTTGATTTTCAATGGGGTATTGGCTTTCCAAAGACATGTATAAAAGGGATTGCGAAGACCTCCATCATTTAATAAACTGTAAGCCGCCTTCACCGAAAATATATTATACTTGGAAGGTAAACAATTCAAGTTATCCTCTTTGGCACCCAAATTCAAAGATTGCAGAATGTTATCAAAGAATTCTAACTGAGATTGAAGTATTGTAGGATCACATAGATAGCAGTAGGTTAAATCAAACAGTCTATTAAAGTCAAATCTAAACATGTCTATAGTTACTCTGACAGAAGCCTTCTTAAATCTGACTAAACTGTATAATCCAGGTAAGATAATTTTCAAAGGGATATCACTCCACCATTTTTGATCCCAGAATATAGTGTTAATGCCATTACAGACATTGGAAGTAGTAAAACAATTAAGGAAATTAAAACATTGTTTGATACTACGCCACAGAGGGGAGTAGTTAAAAGCAGAAGAGTTCAGAATTGCTCCAGGTCCCTTGTGGAGATATCTGACCCTTAAAAGCGTTTTCCAAACAGGACAGTGATAGCTAGAAAGAAATTGTCATAGCAGCTTAGTTTTCAAGGCTGCACTAAAATTTCTTAAGTTAATAATTCCCCAACAATTTTACTGTTTTGATCTGCATAGATTAGACCACTTAATTAAGTGTAGCCCTTTTTGATTTGGAGATAAAGAATTCCATAAAAATTTGCTTCTTAGAGAATCAATTACCTTCTCAATCTTTAAAGGCATATGTAAGACTGACATATAATATGTAGGAATAGCTGATAAAACAGCATTAACTAAGACCAACCTGCCCCCTAAAGACAAGTGTCTGCCCTTCCATAAAGAAAGTTTCTTAGAAATTTTTTCTATCACAGGTGTCTACATGCTAGCAATGGCCCTTTTATAATGCAGAGGCAGTCCTAGATACATAAGGGGGAAGGTCAGCCTTACCACATCCCAAAACATTACATGAGGATATTATTGAATCCTGAGTAACTCCCACACCAGTAAGGGAAGACTTATGAAAATTGATTTTTAAACCAGAACAAGTCTGAAAACAGCATAAATTCTTTTAATATTAATCATATTCTCAATACTGTCTGGCAAAAATAAAAGGGTATCGTCTGCATATTGCAGATTGACCAGAGATGGACCTTCATGTGGGAATTTAATCCCAGAAATTAAATTACTTCTCTTGGCTGCTTGCAGCATATAGTTTAACACATTTGTAGCTATAATAAATAGTAAAGGAGATAAGGGATCACCCTGTCTTAAACCATTGGATGCCCTAAAGAAACCTTTAGCTGAGCCATTAATTAAAACAGAGAACTTAGCAGTAGATATACACATACGGATCCAAGAGATCCACTTATCCCCAAAACCCATTCCAGAAAGTGCATTTATCACAAAGTTCCAATTAATATTGTCAAAAACCTTTTCAAAGTTTAATTTAAGAATGAAGCCATTAATATTTGAAGATCTCATAAAGTGTAGGGTTTCTTGCGCCACAAGGAAACAATCTTCAATAGATCTCCCAGCCAAAAAGGCACTCTGAGAAGTATCAATGGCTATATTCAGCACAGGCGACAGCCTAGAAACCAAAGTTTTAGTTATAATCTTGTAAAGGCTATTAACTAAACTAATAAGTCTAAAATCTTGAATCCTTATGGCACCCTACTTCTTAGGAATAAGTGCAATGAAAGTCTGGTTAATTTCAGAAAGAAATTCAGGGTCATTGGAAGAATGGAAGTGCTGGAAAATGTTAACTATTTCAGTTTTCAGCATATCCCAGTAGTGCTAAAAAAGATCAAAGGGAAGCCATCAGAACCTGGAGACTTGTCCCCAGATAATTTGAACACATTAGATCTAATCTCTTCTTCCTCAAAAGAGATCTCAAGCTGTTCAGGAAAAGAGATTTTTACTGGGATAAGGGTTTCCCAGTTAAAGGAGATATGAAGACTGCTATCCTTGTTAAAAAGCCTAGTAAAGTGTTTCTCAATTTCTCTGCAGATCTCCATTTGGGATATGGTTATTGAATTATTGATGAGAAGGGAGGAAATATTATTTGCCCTTCTGTGGCATTTTACCATATTGTGGAAGAATGAGGT
>JAMKQA010040736.1:0-11399 GCA_024699735.1 Posidonia australis
GTCGCTGGAGTTTGGCGACGGCGGGGCACGGCGGAGCTTCGTTAGCCAAGGGATCACTCTGGATCCCTTGGAAACACTCCGGGATGAGAAGGAAGGCCTAGAAATCTACAATTCAGACAAATTTAGAGAGGATCTGTGTGTACCTGGCTAGAGTTGCCTCGCCGGAGCTCTAGAACGGCGATTGGTTCTGCTCCTCTGCGCGACGCTCTGGCACTCTGGTTCTCTCTCTCGCTCTGAATTGTCTTCTGCGGTGGAACAAAAGTTCTCGAATCCCCCTTGCACGTGAGCTCTGCTTCTCCATTTATAGGTGAACCCAACACTGTAACAGAATGGCAACGACTCCGACTGTCGTTACGCCAGCTCAGCAGACAGCCAACGGCTGTCCCCCACGTGCTCCGGTCTGTCCCCCTGCGCGCCGACAGTGGCCAACGGCGGTCCAAGTTTGCAGCGGCACATCCAGTGGCTGCCGGCGGTTGATCCAACGACTGAGGTAGCTTGGGGAGCTGCTGGATCAGATGGACTGAAGGACTTGCTAAGCTCAGTGTGGAAAGGTGGCTGAACTGAAATCGCGAGGAGTTATATGCATAGAAATCGAATTAAGTAGGGAAGGAAGAAGATTGAGTGAAATATTTGAATATCTGGGTAGGAGAACTTTGGTAAATGAAGGGGAAAGAAAATGAATATGGTTATTGGGTTTAAATCTGAATGGAAAGGGGTGAATGAGCTTGGTTTTGGAAGTAGTTCAAATGTGGGTTGAGCCATTGTGGACTTTGGACCTCATGGGCCTCCATGGGCCTATGTGGGCCGTGTGGGCCCTCATGGGCCCAAATGGGTTTAGGTGGGTCCAAATGGACCAAATGGGCCTAATCAAGTCTTGTGGGCCCAAGTGGGCTCAAATTGGGCTTAATGGGCCTAAGTGGGCCTTCATGGGCCCAATTGGGCCTCCATGAATTAAATGGCCTAATGAGGGTTTGTGGCCCCAAATGGGCTCAACCAGGGTTCGAGCTTAGCCACCACATTCTTATCCTGCAAAATTGGAAATTTGGGGTGTCTACAATAATATACTTAATAATTTATTATCAATGTTAAACGTGTATTAACTAAGTTTAATCAGTTTTAATCATGTTGAATCGGGTAGTAATTGTGTCAAAATAAAGTTAAGTTCATTAATATGAATAACATAAATATTTTAAAATAGCTAAAAAAAATTATTACTAGATTTTATCACATTATCATGTCATTTCATATAATCATGTCGTGTCAAAGATTAATAGGTCTAGATGTGGATGATGACTTTGGACTTGAAGATGATGCTGATGTAGACGAAGAGATAGGTGAAGTAAATAAGGACATTGAAAGGGCTGAATAGGAAGAATTTGATGATTCTGATGCTAATGTAGATAGTGAGGACAATTATCATAGCTTGGATGGGAGTGATGATGATGATTATGTAGTTGACCTTGATGATGGTCAAGTTGAAGAGTATGAGTCCACTATGCCTGAGGTGGATATGAAAAAACCTTTCATGGAACCAGCCACCCAGTACTCTAATGTCAGGACTTTTAGGATGGCATTAAGGACTTTCTCCATTTTAAGTAAGTTCAAAATGACATACTTTAAGAGTGATCCAACAAGAATCAGTGTCATTTGTAATGATATTGACTACTAGTAGAGGCTACATGCATCAAGATTGTATGATGGTTAGACCTTCCAAGTTAAAAAGTCATTGGAGTGCACACTTATACTTCTAGCAATAGAGTAGGGAGTAGCATGGCAACTAAAAATTGGGTGGTTGATAATATATTGGATTGGTTAAGGCTTGACAATAACTTGAAGGTGAGGAGTTGAGGAAGACGTTGAATGAGTAGTTTAGTGTAGGGTTGCTGTACCATATGGTATGGAGAGGGAAAGAGATAGCCTTGGAGAAGATTCATGGGATTTGGGGTTGAGCTATATGAATTGGTCCCAAACTTGTGTGCTGAGTTATTAGTCACCGAACCAAGAAGTGTGGTAGAGTATGAAGTTGAAAGAGACCAAGTCTTTTTGAGGATGTTTGTGTCTTTGAAAGGATGCATATATGGTTTTTTGCTTGGTTGTAGACCTTTACTAGGTCCAGTTAAATGCCATTTGAAAGGGAAACATAAGAGTGCTCTACTAGCTATAGTTGGGATAGATGGGAACAATGGATTGGTTCCTGTTTCAATTGCAGTGGTTAAAGGTGAAAATGATAACAGTTGGGCATGGTTCCTTGAGAACCTTAAGAAGGGCATTGGAGAGAATATTCCTGGTCTTGTCTTCAGAACCTTAAGAAGTGCATTAAAGAGAATATTCTTGGTCTTGTCTTGATGTCTGATAGGTGTAAAGGCCTTGAAGAAGCAATTGCTATAATCTACCCTAGGATAGAGTACAAGAACTATATGAGGTGCTATAAGGATTTTAAGAAGAATTTCAAAGGTGAACACTTGGAGAGGTTGTGTTGGAATACTACTAGGTTGTGGATTCAATCAAAATAGGTGCCATGGACGATGCAATTAAAGGCAACAGATAGTAAGGCTCATGATGATAATAAAAGGAGCTATTTGGAGTAGGTCGATGTTTGGTGTAGGTGTCAAATGTTGTTACCTCACAAACAAGTTGTTTGAGTCATTCAATAATTGGATTAGGGATGCTTGAGGCAACCCAATTTTGTACTGTATTGATAGCATTTGGTATAAAATTATGAATATGATGTTTGTAAGGAAGAGAACTACTAAAGCATGGAAGTATCCACTAACTTATAGGATGATGCCAACTCCTGAGCTATCTAGTAGCATGCCTTCATTTGATCTTTTATTTGGCAATTTTGAAGTAGGATATACTAATGGTCTTCCAACATCAAGTGGACCAAGGAGAGTGGAAAAGCTTCAGACTTGGAAGAAGTGAAGATGTGGAGAAACTTTTGATTTTTTGGATGTTTTTTTGTGCATAAAGTTGTGTTTTATTTTGTGAAGTTTAACAGGTGGTGTAGGAGGATAGGTGTAGTTGTTTTTTGTGAAATTTGAAAATAGACAATTGAAAGATATTCTTGAAAGATATTAGAAGATGTAGGAACTAGTGGACTTGAAAGTTGTGTAATTTTTTGAACAACTTATGATCTTATTTCATTGTAAACAATGCTTACAGGTGGTCATGTTTTTTATGACAATTATGTCTTTGGAATGATGATATTTCATTGTGATAACTTTTCTTTACTTTGATTTATTTGTAAAGTGTTTTAAGTTTCATATATTCATCAAATATGTAGGTCCTACATAAGATGTTAGATGTTACAACATAGACCATTTAAAGCACAAGATACATCCATATTGTATTGAAAGAGAATTTGAATGTGACTCACTCATGCTATGTTGAAGAGAAGGTGAAGTACAGAAGAACGAAGAAGGAGAGGACAAGAAAAAGTTGTAACAAAGAGGAAGAAAAAGAAGCAAAAGAGACGAAGAGAAGAGAAGAAGAAAAACAAGAAGAGAAGAAAAAAAAAAGAGAAGTAGAGAGTGTTAGAAATATATTTTATTTTGATGATTACACCTAGACTAATGAATTTTTATATATTTTCATGAAAGAAGAAATTACTTGTTGTAAATGTATATGTAAAGACATACTTAGAAAAAGGTTGAAGAAATTAGTTAAGTCTTGTATGATACGTTGAAAATGTATATGTAAAGTCATACTTGGCAAATTAGTTGTAAATTATATGAAGTATCAAAATTGGCATACCGAAGGAAAATCGGCATACCGATACAGGAAAAATCGGTATACAAAACAGCACTCTGAGATTAAAGATGAAGAATCCAGAAACGACATACAGGAGAAAAACGGCATACCGAAGCAGGAAAAATCGACACAAGCAACGGAACTCCGAAAAATGCTGTGGAGATAAAATTGAATATCAAACGGCATACCGGGTTAAAACGGTATACCGTATCAGGAGAATTCGACATACCGAAAGAGTTCCAGCATACCGAATTGCCCGAGAGTTGCTGATTGAAGATTGGTTTGGCATTCCAATGGTAAAAATGGCATACCAATAATATAGTTGTTTATAAGCGTTTTCTAGTCGTTAGACACACTTTTCGACGGTTCCTTGGCAATAAATAGGACCTCTATGTGCCTTGATAGGGACATCACATTGAGATACTTGTAATTCTCTATTTTCCTACTCAAAATTCTGTCCTATCTTCTCTTCACAAGCAAGATTGTAATTCATGTGTAAAAGCGCTCTGTAAGAGGGAAGTCATTGATTGCAAAGCTACAAGGGGAGGCTCTAGCTTCTTGGGGAACGAGAAGTGGAAGGAGCTAGGATTGAGTTGGTGGAATTGCCAACACAAGTAAGTATCATATTACTTTATATATAAAGGGAAAATCTCAAGAGGGTCTTGAGAAGTGGACTAGGCTGAGGTTTAGCCGAACCACTATAAATAACTTGTGTATTCATTGTCTCTCATCTCCTTTATGTGCATGAATTAGTGTTAACCTCAAACTTGTATGATTGTGCTATAGTTTCTTGTTTATTTTGCAACATACTTCATATTGACAAGCTTATACCTAAAATTGGGAAATTTGATATTAAAAATTAAAATTCTCTATTCACCCCCTCTAGAGAAGTCATTCGATCCAACAATTGGTATTAGAGGGAGGTTTTCTAGAGTTAGATTAATTATCTACTAGAATATATGGCTTCTTCATCATTTAACAATAATATTATAGTGGGGCAAAGCATTAATAGACCACCATTCTTTGATGGAATAAACTATAGTTATTGGAAATGTAGGATGATCATTTATCTGAAATTCATAAACTTTGAATTATAGGATGTAGTAGTTAATGGTTTTACTTTGAGCTCCACATCATATAGAGAATGGAGTAATGAAAAAAACATCTTCCACAATTAGATGTTAAAGGGTTGAACATTTTATTCTGTGCTGTTAGTAAAGAACAGTTTAATAGGATCTCAAACTGCAAGAGTTCCCATGAAGCATGGCATATTTTATAAGTTACACATGAAGGACCAACCAATTTAAGGAAACTAAAATAAACATGTTGATTCACAAATTTGAATTATTTAAAATGAAAGATAATGAACCTATAAGTGAAATGTTCACCAGATTTAATGAAATAACTAATAACCTACAATCCCTTGGCAAGGATTATTCTCAAAGTGAATTAGTGAGAAAAATCCTTCGATCTCTTACCCCCGAATGGGAAAAGAAGACCACTGTCATTGAAGAAGCTAAGGATCCATCTACTTATTCCCTAGAAGACCTAATAGGAAACCTAACCTCATATGAAGTCCAACTAAAAGAAAAGGAAAAGGATAAGTAAGAAATTGAAAGCTCTAAGAAGAAAATATAGCTCTAAAAGTTACCTCAGATTCAGAAGAATCCGAAGATGAAGATGAAGACATAGCCCTCTTAACTAAAAAATTTAAGAAATTCATTAAGAGAGGAAGATTTCAGAAGAAATTAAATAAATATCAAGATAAAAATAAAGAAAAAGATGATCCACCCCTATACTTTAAATGCAATAAACCAGGACATCTCAAACGAGACTGTTCACTTTTAAAAATGAAAATTAATAAAAAGAATGAAGGATCCATCAAGAAGAAAGCCCTCTAAGCCATATGGGATGAGAGTGACTCATCTTCTGATAAGGACTCTGCTTCTGAAAGTGAAAAAGCCAACATGTGCTTCATGGCACAGGCTAGCTCTTCCGTTAACATAGAAGACATCAATATGGAGGAACTTCTGGAGGCCTTTAATGAGTTATATGAAAAATACAAGAATTTAAAAGCCATACATAAAAGTCAAAACTAAAACATAGAAAAACTTACAAATAAAAATGAGAATTAATTAGTGAAGGTAAAATCTTGCTTGATGAAAATGATGAACTAAATTAGAAAAATATTGAACTAAAGCAAGAAATCAAACATATGAAATAAAACATAAAGAACCTAGAGAAAGAAATTACCACATTAAAAATCAATAGCAATGACTTACTAAACACAATAACCAAATTCATAAAAGGAAAAGAAAACTTAGATAAAATCCTCTCTAGTCAAAGACATTCATTGAACAAACATGGAATTAGATACTCAAAATTTAATGACACCCTATATGAAAATGAATTCATAAGAGCAACTACAAACGAAAAATACATCTTTGTTGTGAGAAAACAGTCAAAATGGGTTAAGAATAATCAAACTGAAATAAATGATAGAAAAAGGAAACCAAAAATGATGTGGGTACCTAAAACCTTACTTGCATCCTATGATGCAGGAAAACCATGAACTCCAAGTGGATCTTAGACAGTGGATGCTCCCGCCATATGATAGGAGATCATAGTCTCTTATGTGCATTGAGAACCAAAGAAGATGGAGTAGTCACATTTGATGATAACGCAAAGGGAAGAATAGTGGAGATAGAAAATGTAGGTAACTCTCACAATCCCTTTATTGAAAATGTTCTACTTGTAGATGGTCTTAAACATAACTTGATTAGCATAAGCCAATTGTGTGACATAGGCTATAAAGTAATGTTTGATAAACATGAATGCACTATAATAGATACTAAAACTAACGAAATTATATTTATTGGGAAAAGGAAAAATAATGTGTATAAAATAAAAATTTCACATAAAACTAATATGACTTTATCTTGCCTTGCATCTTCAAATGACGAATATTGGTTATGGCATAAAAGACTTGGTCATGCCAATATGAGACAATTTTCTAAATTATTCAAAAGTGAACTTGTGATAGGACTACCAAAATTGATTTCAAAAAGGATAAACTATGTGATGCATGTCAGTTTGGAAAACAAATTAAATCATCTTTCAAAATTAAAGATATAGTTTCTACTTTCAAACCACTAGAATTAATTCATATGGATTTGTTTGGACCTAGTAGAACACTAAGTCTAGGGGGTCAAAGATATGTTTTTGTTATTATCGATGATTTTTCACGCTTTACTTGGGTCTTCTTTTTAGAAAACAAAAATGATGTTTTCATTGAATTTCAAAAGTTTTGTAAGAGGGTTCAAAACGAAAAAGGGTTAAAGATTATTAAAATAAGAAGTGATCATGGAGGGGAATTTGAAAATGACGATTTTGAAATTTTTTGTGAAATGAATGGTTTTGAACATTGCTTTTCTTCTCTAAGAACCCCTCAACAAAATAGAGTTGTAGAAAGAAAAAATAGAACCCTTCATGAATTGGCTATGACCATGCTTTGTGAAAGCAATTTGCCAAAGCACTTTTGGGTTGTAGTTGTGAATACAGCTTGCTATATCGTAAACCGAGTTTTAATTCGACCGATTTTGAATAAAGCCCCATTTGAACTTTGGTTTTGCAAAACCCCTAGAATTTACTACTTTAAAATTTTTGGATGCAAATGCTTTATCTTGAACACTAAGGACAATTTAGATAAGTTTGATCCCAAAGTTGATGAGGGAATATTCCTTGGATATTCCTCTAGAAGCAAGGCTTATAGAATTTATAATAAAAGAACTTTAATAATGGAAGAATCAATGCATGTAAATTTTGAAAAAAACACTGAAACTAAGGCAATAAACATAGACATTGATGATGATCAAGAAGTAAATGTAAACACATTAGAAAACCAAACTAAGGAATTAAAACTTAATGATAAGCAACCCAGTCATGAAGATTGGTGATACGTGTATGGACATCCTAAGGAACTCATCATAGGTGAAGTGTCCAAAGGAATTCAAACACGATCCAATATCGATCATGGCTATGCAACTTATCCTTTTGTATCATTCATTGAACCTAAAAATGTAATTGAAGCTTGTGATGATAACTATTGGGTTGATGCCATGCATGAGGAGTTAAATCATTTGAAAGAAACAATGTTTGGAAGTTGGTTTCAAAACCTGAGAATAAACAAGTTATTGGGACAAAATGGACTTTTAGAAATAAATTAGATGAATCTGGAAAAGTAGTTAGAAATAAGGCTAGGCTAGTAGCTCAAGGTTATAATCAGGAGGAAAGCATTGATTTTGATGAAACCTATGCTCCTGTAGCTAGATTAGAATCCATTAGGATGTTGTTAGCATAAGCTAGTCACCTAAGGTTTAAATTATTTCAAATGGATGTGAAAAGTATCTTTCTAAATAGATTTATTGAAGAAGAAGTGTATGTCAAACAACCCCCTGGATTTGAAGATGAACTTAATCCAGATCATGTTTACAAATTAAATAAAGCACTTTATTGTCTTAAGCAAGCACCTAGGGCTTGGTATGAAAGATTAAGGAAATTTTTACTAGATCAAAAGTTTTCGATTGGTGCTATTGACTCTACCTTATTCACAAAAAGGTTAGAAATTGACATTCTAATTATTTAAGTATATGTGGATGATATTAATTTTGGATCAACAAATGAAAATCTATGCAAAGAGTTTTCCATTATTACGCAAAAGGAATTTGAAATGAGTATGATGGGAGAACTGACATTCTTTCTTGGATTACAAATTAAGCAAACTAATGATGCGATATTTATAAATCAAGAAAAATATCTTAGGGAGTTATTGAATAAATTTGGAATTGATCGAAGCAAAATAGCTAAGACACCTATAAGCACCTCCACTAAGTTAGAAAAGGATGAGAATGGGAAAAAGGTAGATCAAAAATTATATAGGAGGATGATTGGATCACTTTTGTATTTAACAACAAGTAAACCGGATATAATGTTTAGTGTATGCTTGTGTACAAGATTTCAAGCCTCACCTATGGAATCACACTTGAAAGCTGTTAAGAGAATTCTAAGATATCTTCAAGGGTCAATTGATTTTGGGCTATATTATCCTAGAAACACTATCTTGGATCTTATAGGATATAGTAATGCTGATTATGCGGGATGTAAAACTGATAGGAAGAGTACTAGTGGAACTTGTCAATTTATAGGACACTCTTTAGTCTCTTGGTTTAGTAAGAAACAAAATAGTGTTGCACTCTCAACAACGGAGCCTGAATATATTGCAGCCGGTTGTTGTTGTACTCAAATTCTATGGATGAAACAAACCCTAAGAGACTTTAATATAATCTTATCAACAACTCCAATATTTTGTGACAATACAAGTGCTATAAATTTATCTAAAAATCTAGTTCATCACTCTAGAACTAAACATATAGAAGTAAGACATCATTTCTTAAGATACCATGCTCTTAAAAATAATATCAAGTTAGAATTTATTCCAACTAAGGAATAATTGGCAGATATATTTACAAAACCTCTTGATGAACAACAATTTATTAAAATTAGAAGATATCTAGGTATTTGTAAATTATCAGATATAACATAAAAATATTACTCTGTGTGCTTTTTTGGAATACTGAAGGTATCTACCGAAAATTACTGGATTGGTATACTGAAATTAGAACGGTATACCGATTTCATGACAGATTTTTCAGAATAGATTTTTCGGCATATCGAAATTATGCGGTATATCGAAATCCCCTGAGTCACCTTCTTTGGCACACCGATGCATGTACCGAAACATGTTCCGAAATTTCCTGTAACTGATTTCGGCATACCGAAAATTTTTTCGGTATACCGAATCACTCGCGAACCTTGTTTTAAAACCCAAAACCTAGGACTTTTTCTCATTTGTTTTAAACTTCGGCTGACCGATTCTCTTCGCCGACACCTCTCCCTTCTCCTTCCCATCTGAGAATACTCCCTCTCCAACCCTCTTCGACTCTTCCTTTCCTTTCCTCTACCGATTTCTCACTCTTATTAAGGATGGCGTCTAAGTAGATGCTCGCGTCTAAGGGAAAAAAGGAAGCAATCGGAAGACACACCTGCGGCTTCTGATACGTACTCTCAAAAATATCGTTTCGTTGACAATGAAGCCGAACAAGCTCACCGAGAAAGATTTGCCAATAGAGAGGTACTCACTGGAAGAAGAATTCTTTTCAATGAACTTGATTTCATTAGGCCTCTATTTGATTTCCAGGGTTTAATCCCATTTTTAAGTTCTATAGGTGATAGATTGTATTATCCTACCCTAGTATCCCAATTTTATGCCAACATGACCTATTCTCACTCTCTAGCCCATTCCTATATTTGTGGCAATACCATAGATTTTGGCGATGTCTTACTAGGTCGGTTATTTAAAATTCCATATTCCGGGACCGACATCACCCTATCCATTTATGAGTAGATTGGTCCTATGGTGAAATGAATAAAGCCATATCCTTGAATCCTAGGAGCACCTTCAAACCTAGTAAGATCAAGCAACTCATCAAACAATCTCGCATTATTGCCTACATTGTGGTTGCCAATTTAGTCTAAAAGAAAGGCCACCAAGATGAGTTAAGTGAACTTACTTATAAAGCCGTCTATGCCATTGTCAAACAAATTCTGGTTAATTGGGGTCAAGTGATTTTTCATTGTATCACTCATGTAAAAACCAAGTTTTTTTTTCCCCTCCTTTAACTTATTTGTTTGAAAATTACGACATTCCTGTTGATGACGAACCAAGCCTACCCGTCAAACCCAAACCCTTAGGAACTCAAACCGTGGCCAAAATGGAACAATCTATTGAACTTCATAGTAAACTCAAAAATCTTCCAGAGGGTTTCTCTTCTGTACCACCGCAAACCCAAGCAAGGAACGAAGATGCCAGTTCTGAAGAAGAAGCTGAAGAAGAGTCCGATACGTCCAAGAAATTGAATTCACTTCAACAGCAAATGGCAGAGATGTGTCTTCAACAAAAGCAGATGATGGACATCCAAATACAACAGCAAAAGCTGATTTCTGACTTAATGCTTCAACAAAATCAACAACATCAAGAGTATATGGAAAGAATCAAAAAACTTAGTGATCGAGTCAAGGCGTACCAAGACACGCTTCAAGAATATCACCAGGATATTCTTGAACACATAAATCCGCCCTCTCCTTAGTTTTGTTGTTGTAGCATTACTTGGTTGTCTCTTTACATTTTTATGCGATTTGGACATCTATTGTAATTAACTTGAGTTATTAATGACTTTATCTCTTGTTTTGATTAATATTGATGCTATATATTGTCTATAGCTAAAAAGGGGGAGAGTTGTTTGTCACTTATCATATTTTTTTTGATTATGTCAAAAAGGGGGAGAAATAAATAACATATATGAAAATATCAATTTAAAGGATAATAGCATATATGAAAAGGAGAGCTTAGTTTAAGGGGGAGGTTATTGAAAATTTTTATCCTATATGATTATAACTCATAATTGATATTTTGATTTTGTCATCATCAAAAAAGGGGAGATTGTTAGAAATATATTTTGTTTTGATGATTACACCTGGACTAATGAATTTTTATATATTTTCATGAAAGAAGAAATTACTTGTTGTAAATG
>JAMKQA010040740.1:0-10043 GCA_024699735.1 Posidonia australis
AAGTGGTGATTTTATAAAGAAAGAATTTGGTTTTGGGATTGAATTCCCAAGTGATTATTTATGAAAAGAAATGATTTTCAAAGGAGAAAACCAAGTTTAGCAAGCGTTAGGAAACAGGTTTTCTTTTGGTTTTGCCGAGCCTTGTTTGTAGTTGTGTGTTTTGGGGGCGCGTACTGGGTGACTTAGATGTCACTCACGCGTGCTGTTTGGTTTTCTGGTGCAGACCGCGTGCAGCCTGGTTCCAGTGCAGGAATTGGAGTTTCTAGCCGCACATCGAGATCCTAGAGGTGAGCCTTGGCTACAGTTCTATTTGTTCTGTAATTTCGTGTAATTGTGCTTGTGATACTGTGTTTTGGTAGCGCGCCTGGGAGCGGGACGTTACACATGGTTACACCACCTTCCTTCCTCCTCAGTTTCCGCCCTCCTCTACCGCACTTGACGTCTTCCTCCCTCCTCTACCCTCCTTCCTCCTCTGTGATGGTCAAGTTCCTCCTTTGGTCGATCTCATCTCGCACAACCCCCTTAGTTGTCTTGGTCGGCCCATACAGGGTCCCAGCCAGGTTTGGTGGCACTGAAGGTGGCGTCGGTCCTGAACTCTTGGAGGTCGTCCTCGGTCTAGTTCTTGGGGTCCGGAGGGAAGTCGTAGTTGTCCTCTAAGTACGTGAGGTTGCGGTTCTCCTTGTCCTACAACTTGCAGAACTCAAGGTTGTTGAGGCCATCGGTGAAGTGGTGGATATTGGCCTCATAGGAGTTGTCCTTGAGTAGCTCCTTGTCGATGAAGGACACCTCGGCTACCTCCTCCTCTTTGGATTTCGAATCGAAGTTAGGTTCCTCCTTGAAGGATCAACGGCAACGAGCGAGCGGCGCAATGGGGCTTCGGCAAGTAAGGTTTCTGGTGGCTTAGAGATTTTTGTTTTTCTTATGATATATTTATTTCCACCACCGTATCCTTAAATAGAAAGCATATTAGTTCCTTACTCCCTTTCGCCCCAAATGCTCCCAAAAAATCTGGCGATATCACTGACCGTTTCACAAGAAACAAATGTTCGTTATTGTAGTCTTTGTTGACCACCTTCCAACATCTCCCACTTGGTCACGAAGACCAAACATTATATTTGTTTATACACTTCCATTATTCATGAGAAGTATAAAATTATTTTCCTTTCTCATTATTCACAAGTGGTACAAATTTTCATTTACATTCTCATTATTCATGAGAATGTTCTTTATTTCCATTACCTATGGAGATATTCCTGAATCCCATCATGTTCACAAACTTGATAAACTTTTCCGTTTGAATCTCTTTTGTCAAAGGTTCAACAATTATATCATCTATGGGAATATAATTTAATTTTATTTCCCCTTTTTCCACAATATCACGAATATAATGATACTGTATTTCAATATATTTTGCTTTTGAACTATTAGCACCACTATTTATAAGATTGATTGTAGCTTGGTTATCACAATATATATCTATTGGACCATTTATCAAATTAAGGTTTAAATCATTCAAAAACCTTTTTATTCAAATAGCATGTGTGGTTGTTGTACTACAGGCAACATATTCAACTTCCTGTATATATTTGGCTATACATCTTTACTTTTTACTGCCTCAAGACACAACACCACCTCTAAAGATGAACAAATGTTCCGATTTGAACTTTCCATCATCCTGGTCACCACCAAAGTCTGCATCATAATAACTAAGTACTTCAAGTTCATCCGCTTGATAAGTAAGTTTGTGGTGCAAAGTTCCTTTTATGTATTTTATTATTCTTTTAACAGCTTCTCAATGTGTTGTTCCAGGTTTGCTTTGGTATCTACTTACCAAACTTACAGAATATGCTAAATTCGATGTAGTACACAACATTGCATACAGTAAATTTCCAACCGTTTCGGCATATGGTACTTTCAAAGGTTGTTTCCCCTTTCTAGGACATTAGTCCTTACTTAACATTTTCCAAAAAAATATGGTGTAGGGACTGAAGAACAATTTTCCATTCCAAACCTTTTTAGTACTGTACGTAAGTATCTTTCCTGATTTAAACTCAGGGTTCTAGATTTCCGATCCCTTAGGATTTGAATTCCAAGAACATAGGATGCTTTCCCCATGTCGTTCATCTCAATTGTTAAGCGAAATTCTTTTTTCGTTTTATTCAACATGTCAATGTCATTTCCGACGAGCACAATATCATTCACATACAATGATAATATCACAAACTTACTCCCACTTTTCCTGACATATACACAATAATCTAATTTGTTTGAAACAAATCCCATCTTAACAATTACATCATGAAACTTGCGATACTATTGTCTAGATGCTTGTTTCAAACCATATATTGATCTAGTTAGCTTACATACTTTGTCTTCATGTCCTTCTATTTGAAATCCTTTAGGTTGTGACATGTAGATTTCTTCCTACAAATCTCCATTTAGAAATGCAGTTTTTACATCCATCTGATATAATTCCAAATGTAAATATACAACAATAGCCAATATTATTCTTACAAATGCAAACTTATCAATAGGTGAATAAGTTTCCTGAAAATCAATTCCCGGCTTTTGTGTATAACCTTTAGTAACTAATCGGGCCTTATATTTATCAATAAACCCATCAACCTTTAACTTTTTCCGGAATATCCATTTGCATCCTATGACCTTCTTTCCTTTAGGTAAATCACACAATTCCCATACTTGATTCCTTTTCATGAAACTAATCTCATCATCCATGGTTTCAAGTCATAGCTCCTTTTCATGAGATTCAATGATATCTTTATATGTCATGGGTTCCATGTGATTTTCCTTCATGTCTACTAATAAACAAGAAAACTCACAAGAATACAAATGATAATCATCCATCCAAGTTGGTTGATGTCTCATTCTTTTGTTGCTAATAGGTTCTACCAGTTCTTCATTCCTATTTATAGTTTCATCATTTTTATTTATAAGCTCATTTTGGTTATCTCCCACAATTTCCATAGATTCAATTATATTTTCCATATTTTGTTCTCCTTCTACCACAGGGTCTTGTTCCTAGACATCATTGAAATAATCATTATCTACTACAAGTAGTGGTTTCATTTCTTTCTCATTTTCTTCCTTTTCATCTAAATTTTCTAGAAAAGTCGCATCTCTATATTCAATGATTCCCTTATTTTTATGGTAAAATTTATAACCAAAAGACTTCTCATAATAGCCTATAAATCTGCATTTAAGTGTTCTAGATTCCAACTTATTCCTTAACTGTCTAGGAATAAGTACATGGGCTATAGATCCTTATTTCCTTAAATAATGTAAATTAACCTTAATTTCAGTCCACAACTAATAAGGTGTGCTAGGTATAAATTTGGATGGTATTCTGTTTAATACATGATTTGCTGTAAATAAAGTTTTTCTCTAAAAAGTTTTTGAAAGACCTGAATGTGAAAGCATACGTCTAACAGAATTCATCAGAATTGTAGTGTTTAAGGCATTGTAGTGTGCCTTTTAATTCCATATATTTCACAAAACAGTTCAAATTCCTTAGAATTATATTCCCCACCTTCATCTAACCTTAACAACTTAATGTTTCTTCTAAGTTGTTTTTCTACTTCTAGCTTATATTTCTTGAAACTTGTTAATACCTCACTCTTGTGAGATATTAAATATACATAAGCATATGTAGAAAAATCATCTATAAAAGTCGCAAAATATTCCTTATGATTGTATATTTTAATACTAAGTGGACCATACACATCTGAATGAATTCAGCCTAACAATTCATCTGATCTATGTCCTATTCCAAAGTTGTTTTCTAATTCCATGTCTTTAATATCAAGCAACATGTTCATTTTTATCATTTGATTCATTTTAAACTTATTAATATGTTCTAATTTCAAATGCCATAATTCACATTTAGATAAATAACACAAGGAATAACTAGAAGCCACATCAATTTCATTTATTTCATTATTAATTACAGTAATTCTAAATAAATCATGTTCAAGTACATAAGTTCCTATAATAAAAACATTTTTATATTTCCCAATAGACACACGTTTATTGAAAAATCGCACTTCCAGACCATTCTTCGTTAGAATGCCCACGGAGATAAGATTCCGTCTCATTCCAGATGTATAGAGAACGTCCTTCAATACCATAATGTTGTTTCCCAGATCCAACCGATAAGTGTCAATACCTTCCACATCTAAATAGGTGTTATTTTCCATATAGATGCGTTGTTCCCTAGGATTGAATTCTTTAAAGGATTCCAATCCATTCTTGGTTTTAGAGATGTGCCAAGTGGCTCCTAAATCCAACTAACAATCGTTGGAACTAGGAATTACGATATTATTACATTGAACAACTCCCACAAAAACTCTTTTGTTCTTCTGTTCCAAGCTTTGTCTTTATTCCTATCTTTATTTGGACAATTTGCTCTAAAGTGACCAAATTGGCCACAGACATGACAAGAACTTTATACTTTCTTTCCTTGTATTTGATTTGGCCTGTATTGGTTTTTGTTTGGTCCATTTTTTCTTTTATAAATCCTATCATTCTTTGTGTAATACCCCGATCCCAAGCACGCTACCAAAACACAATATCAAGCATAATTATACTGATTACAGAAACATCAAATGACTGTAACTAAGGCTCACCTTAAGGATCACAATGTGTGGCTAGAAGCTCCAACTCCTGCACCGGAACTCGGCTGCACGCGGCTTGAACCTGAAAACCAAATAGCACGTGTGAGTGACATCAAGTCACCCAGTACGCGCCCCAAAACATACAAACCACAAAACCTTGGCAAAACTATAAATCACACTTTTTTTCAAAACTTGATTTTCTCCTTTTGAAAATCATCTTTTCTTTATTAAACAATCACTTGGGAATTCAATCCCAAACCTTGCTTTTTCAAAAGCCATGTTTCCTTTTTCTTTTCTCAAAACATTTGGAAATTCATTCCAAAACCACTTTTTCTTACAAAACATTTCTTTCAAAAACCTTTTGGAATTCATTTTTCCAAAACATTTCCATTTCTAATATTTGAGATTTCTTCCCAAACCACACTTTCAAATTCACATTTCTGGCCAGATCCAGCCTAAAACACAATGCCCCATTGAGCTCAAAACCAAATCATAAACATTGGCTAGCAATTGATGAAAACATCATCATTTCATTTTAGGATTTTAGGACCATTTCATCAGTCCAATCCTGACCAAATCACATTTCACTTTCTTTATTCATATCCACTTTTCTTTACTATTGTTACCTTGATCAGGGGTAACCAGGCACATAAGCAGTAGGCGAGGACGTCCTTCCCCTACCTTCCTACACTAACGCGATGAAATTCCCCGTGCGGGATGTCACCGCCCCGGCCAACCGGCCTCAATTTCATTTTCATAAATGCACGGGGGATACGTCTCTATCTGACGCCCCAGTCGGTGACCCGAACAACTAGATCCAATGACTCAAGCTCAGCCTACACCGTCGGTGACCTGAACAACTAGGCTCAAAAGCTCAGGCTCAGCCTACACCGCTACGAGCTCGGTGACCCGAACAACTAGGTACAACGATCCAAGCTCAGCCTACACCGTCGGTGACCCGAACAACTAGGTATGAAAACACAAGCTTAGCCTACACTGCTATAAGCTCGACAACCACATTATCAGTGTTCCATTTCAAAACCATTTTCCATTTCATTCCATTCTTTTCGTTGCAGGACTCTATTTCCTTGCAACACTTGACCTTCTACTGGGGTCCCAACTCAAGCCATGAAAACCATGCTTAAAGTCATAAATTGGGTCTCATGCCCAAAACCACATAAAACTATCTTTTCATTCATTAATAGGGTCTAAAACCCAAAACCACACCCAAATCTATTTGTTTGAGGTTTCACATGCCTCAATGTCATTACATAGGGAAACGTCATTCATATAAACCCATCATTCCATTAAAATCACTTAACATTCATCAAAATTCACATTTAAATATCCCAGGTTCAGGGCAAAAACGGCATACCGAATTTTCAATTCGAAATACCGAAATTTCCTATTTTGGTATACAGAAAATTTTCGGTATGCCGAAACCCCCTGTTTCGGTCGACTGTGAAATTTCTGTCTACCGAAACCCTGGGTTCTGGCTTAATCTACTAGGATTTCAGCATACTGAATTCCTCGCAGACAGGGCACACCCTTGTTCCGCAGCGACGAAATTCGCCCAAGTGGGAGTCCCGATCGGACCACCCAAACATACACCATAAATTTCCATAAAATCATGAGGTGTAGACTCTTAAGTCTACTTCAAAACCCCTTAAACCATTCATGATTCCATTAACCATACAAGAAGATATAAATTCGTAAAGGAAGCATGCTCAGAGTGAAACCTTAAAACATTTAAGGCATAACTCCTCAAAACTCACAAAATTCACACAATCTAGCATGATCCCTACACATTCACATCATTTAACTCATTTCCATCATTCCTACTATTTTTCTACAATTTTTCATGCATTTCCCTCGATTTTTCATGCTTGAGGCATAATCAGTAGGAAACATGTAAACAAGGTAGAGACAAAGCCGCATACCTCCGATGGCGCCCCGGTGATCCTTCCCGCACTCCGACGAGTCTCCTTGCACCCCAGCGAAGTCTCTCCCGTCGGCGGACCACACGGACAGCCACCACTTCTTCCTCGGTTGCGCGCACGTCGTTCTTCCTCTCCCTCTTTCTCCTCGCGTCACAGCTCACCTTCGTCCACTCGCTTCCGCCTCTCTTATCCCTACCTTCTCCGGCATCACGCCAGCCACCCATCGTGTCGGAGGTGACGATGAGGCACAGGTCGTTGGGTGGTGGTGGCACGGGCTGGTGGAGGGTGAAGGGAAAGAAGACGGGTGTGTGGTGAGCTCGTGAGTGAGAGAAGGAGAAAAAGGAAGAAAGAAAAGAGGAAAGAATGGGCACGCAAATCTAGGCGACTGTGCATCCTCAAATTGGACTCCACATTGGTCCCAAAATACAAACAGGAGCACAGAAAGCCAACCACAATCACATACATTCAAGGAACAACAGATTATCCATTAATAAACTATTTATACAATATTGCAAATAATTACATGGTTCACACATAAAAATGGATAATCAGGCCCACATGTTAGGGGTGCACATGGTTCGATTTGGTTCTGTTAAGAACCATGAACCAAACCATATCTATCGGTTCTGACTATATTGGAACCGAACCGAACCATGTGAATACTTAGAACCGAACCTAACCGAACCGTTCAAAAATCGATCAGTTCGGTTCTCAGTTATGATTGTAAATAATTATGAACTTGTGGTCATGGAAGTAAGTACTAAGTAATGATCATGACATCTTGTGGCAATATAAATTAGACTTGATGGGATATTGAACATGTGGATTTGAGAATATATATATATTATATTACATATTAATACTAACTATGTAGTATTAATACTTATATTATATATATATAATATTAATATATAAATCGATTCTTGGTTCGGTTTAGTTAACCACACTCAGAACCAAGAATGGAACCACTAAGGATGGTTCCAAGATTTGAGAACCAAACCGAACCATTCAATACACTTTAACCAAACCGAACCATTAAAATGGTTCGGTTCGGTTCAATTAACCGGTTCTGACCGAACCGTGTGCACCCCTACCAGATGTCACACTTTGGCTTCTGAAAAGTGGCATTTGCTTCTTCTAGATTAGTTTCATGACGCTTTCGGCTAACCATGATTTCTTACTCAGTTTCCAACATAGCTGGCAATTCAGTGAGTTGAAGTAGGATTGACCCTAGAGATGTGGTGATCATATCAAAACTATGTGGCAAACTATTTAATATGGTTGCTATCTGTAGTTTTTCAGGTATAGGGGTTCCTACAGTAGCTAAATCCATTGCCATGACAATCATATTATTAACATGCTCCATTACATTTTGTTCCTTAAACATTTTACTAGAGTTATATTTCTGAAGGAGAAGTTGTGTGTTCATTGTAATTGTTTTATTATATTTCTCCTTTAAAGCATTCCACAAAGTGTATATAGTGTTGCATGTTTCAAAATATTTTATTAAACTATCCTCCATGAACATGAACATAAGACTCTTAACTTTCTTATCTTCTGTTTTCTATTTTTTTAAATTTTTTAATTTTCACTTTAGAAGCATTTGCATTTATTTCAAGAGGGTTAGATTTGATAACATGTTCTAGATTGTCATATACTAGTGTATAACTAATTTTTCTGTGCCATATCTCATAGTTAACCCTATTCAATTTCTGAACTTTTGTCAACTCGATGGTAATCAGTTTGGTAGCTATAATTCAAATCTACAATGAAATATAATTTCCCAAATTTAAAATCTTGCTATCTATTAATAAGTAATATATATAATAAAGTTCTAAATAATTTCTGACATGAAATTAATTCCAAGAATAAAGTCTATCACAACTTTCAACTAATAAACAGAAAATTCCAACAAGAAATATTAATATAGCATAAATAGACTTCCAATTAATATCTAATTCTAGAAAATTTGCAAATTTTTAATCCGTTTATAACTAGCAATTTTAATAAACAATTAAATGATGCAATAAAAAAAATAATAGTTTTTTTAAATAAATATCAATATTAAATAAAACAATAATTAAAATAGAGTTAATCTACTAAATGCAAAAAAAAATAAATCATGCAAACAAGTTTCCTTTTTTTTTCTTAATTGGTAAAATTATATCAAGAATAATAATAATAATTAGCCATTGAAAAGAACAAAAAGCCTTTTTTCTTTAATCAAATACCAAATTCTTATATTTAATCAATCAAATCTAGTAATGTAGTAAATTATTATTAACAATGAAATAACAAGATATATATATATATATATATATATATATAATATCAAAAGTGGCCCGTCAACAGAAAGTTTGCTCAAAAACAAATCCCTAACGACAACCAGTTTAAAAGATTTTGATCTAAGTTACTCATGCACCGATCCTGGCGATTTGGTATCAGAGCCATGCATGTTTATCCAGTAATTTAAATTTTTATTTTACACATTTTAAGGATCTTAGTATCTTAAGGTTCGAGGCCTCTCGTCGCAGGTGCTCTGTTGTCTCCCGTTTAGACTGGTTGTCGTTAGGGATTTGTTTTTGAGCAAACTTTCTGTTGACGGGCCACTTTTGATATTATTGTTCTTCATTATGTCTATGATTAAAAGTTTATTTACTGGTGAGACATCTAGCTCTAAGTCTTTATCGCAGATTAGAACTCTTAGTATTAAAAATAGTGAACACTTAAATTTCGAAAACTTAGATCAAAGTCTTTTAAACTGGAAAATGCCTAAGGTACCTACGAAGGAAATCTATTCCAGAGGAACCTTTAAGCTAACCTCAGACTACCATATAAAAACTATAGAAAGAACTGTCTCAATAACATCAACTGCTGAAAATTTACAATTATTAACTAAAAAGGATCTTGATATGATTTCTAAAAATGATAAATATCATTACCTACATTTTGGCCTTGTCCAAATATCTGCCAAAACACTCACTAGAAGTGGATTAAACACATTCATCCTAATTTGTCTAAGAGACTGTAGACATCTGAAGTTCTCAGATTCTCTACTTGGACTGGTTCAGTCCACTCTTAATAACGGACCTGTATTCTTCAATGCCTTTCCCAATTTTTCCGTGTCATTGTCTGATCCAGGTCTTCTGAAGGTATTAACCCTTAACCTTCAGACTCAAGGATTCAATATGGATCCTACATCTGAAAATATAGCAACATCTTATAGGATATGCTTTAAAGTTATGAATACTTTAACACCTCAAGCCAAAGTTACTACGGAAAAGGGAGTAACAACCCTGTTCCTAACAAATTCAAAAAACAATACTGTAATACCTAAAGCTCTTAAATGGGAAGAAATAAAATTACCCGAAAACTGGACATTAAATCAAGTCATACCACCAAAACCATTGGAAACTAAAGAACTAGAAAACATCGTTGAATATCCCAATGGTGATGTAGAGATAAATTTCTC
>JAMKQA010040741.1:0-12504 GCA_024699735.1 Posidonia australis
CTCCCATTGAATAGAGAGAACACCTCCCTCTTCTCTCCAGATCTAGGGTTTCATGTGAGGTTCATCTGTGGAGGATTGGATGCTTGGCTTTGGGCATTGTATTTGATTTCTTCTTCTCCACTCGGCACAACAAAATCTTGGAGTGACGGTCTGTATTCTCGATTGGAGAACGACATCGAGTCCTTGTTGGAAGGATTCCTAGTGGTTGGATATCTTGTGATCGCTGATTTGGTTGAGCTACTTGAGAGATAGCAGTTGGGAGCGGAGCGTGAAACGGCGTTCGCTCCTATGGAACGGTTCGCTAGGATTTCCTCAACTCTATGGGGTGTGGTGTGGTGTTGTCCATAAGTTTTGCGTGGGTTAAGCACTGTGTTGCTCGTGGGTGTGGTGGTGGTTGTTTTCTAGGCATGACTCTGTGCTGATTGGCAGGGCAGGAGGCCCTGTGGTGCGTGTGGTCAGACGAGTCGCGCTGCCTAGAGGTTGTTCATGTCTACTGAGGATCCTGGTCTGCTTTGTGTGCTATACTTGCGTGGAGGCAGGGTGCTTGCTGAGGAGGTGCCTTGATCCTTTGAGGAGGATTAGGCGACCTCCATTTGTTGACCAGAGGACATGTTTCCTTTAAGGGGATTAGGCACCACCTAGTGCTGGCAGTTTAGTGTTTTGCTGTGGAGGATAGGGTGCAGTAGTTGTCTGCCTCTAGTGTACCCTCCACAGTTGTTCTTCTTGTTTGTTTGTTTATTGTTGTTGTTTGCCAATTTATTTGTTTGTTGTTGTTGGTGGTCTGTGGTCGTCGTCGATCGTCTGTCTGGGTTGTTGGTGTCGGTGTGGGAGGATACTTGCAGCTCCATTCTCCTGTTGTCACATCTAGGTGAAGCATGATGCTTCCCAGATGTGTGGTCGTTGTTGTCTTTATGGTGGTTGCAGAGGATGCTTTGAGTACCATCTTCTTGTGGTCTTTGGGTGACTCGGTGGGTCCCCAGCTATCTGTTGTTGTCTTTGGGTGACTCAATGGGTCCCCAGCTGTCTGTTGTGGTCCTTGGGTGACTCAGTGGGTTCCCAGGAGTGTGTTGTTGTTTTGGGGTGGCTCTGTTGATTTCCCCAAGTCTATGTTGTTCCTTTCAGATGCTCTATCTGAGGATGTGGTATCTGGGGGAGGGTGGTGTGCGTGGAGTCGTGCATGGGTATTGTGCGGCTGTGTTGCACATGTTGTTTGGGGCTTGGCCATGGAGTGGCGTAGCCCGATGTGTTGTTTTGAGGTATCATGTTGGGATACCTAGTGGTCTTGGTTGGTTGTGGCTTGGATGTCTTTGTGCCATTTGGGAGGTGGAGATTTTTCTCCAGTGTCTCCTTTGGGTGTCCTGTTGTTGATTTTCTTGTTTGCTTGTGGGTTAGATGGTGTAGTGCTATTCGAGCTGTAGAGATCTTCATTCTCTTGTGTTTGCTTTTGGGTTTCAGGTTTTCTGCGGCGAAGATGGGGTGAGTCAAGTGGAGTTGGCTAGTTTGGTGGCATCACTGGTCGAGCCGGTGGGTGTAATCCCATGTGTTTTCCTCTAGGTGGCTATTTGGGTGTAACTATTCTCGAGGATCTAGCAAAAGTATCTTTGGGATAGTGGCACCATGGAGATGTCTACCAAGGAAGAGGAACAACTCGTGTTGGTTTGGACACTCTTGTTGTGAGTTGCTTTAGTTTGGAGATCCATTTGAGTTTGACTTCCGAGTGGTCCTTACCATTGATGTGGTTGTTCCATTGGAAGTAGTGGTTTCTTTGGCCAAGACTTTAGATTATAGTATCTTTGACATGAGCTTCACGCTTAATAAGTGATTTAAGTGTGTTTTGGCGATCTCACGTCTAGACCTACAAGGCTGCCCTCGCAACGAGCAGTGATGAGTCCACCAAATATCCTTTTGGGTTGGGATTAGTTCTTGTTGTAGTGAGGCAACGTGGTGTCTTGTGGTTCTTGCCAGTTGGGAGGATCACAGGAGGAACTGTCAACCCATGTGTTTGGTGTTGGCCATAGTGGAGGTTATACTTTGGATCCAGTGGAGTGTCGATCTGGGAAGCAATTCCTAGAGACAGACAGCACATGGTTGGCTAGTTTGTCGGTGCACTCCAGATTCGTGAAGAGCTTTGTTGTGTCTCAGTAGTCATATTTCTCTTGTACCTTGGATTGGAGGAGATTTTCCAGGGTGATGAGAGTCGTTGCTGAGCACAAGGTGTGGAGTTTGGTGGTTGTTGACCAGGTTGTGCATCAGAGTGGCGCAGCGAAAGCATGGCCAGTGCTGGTTGCACCTAGTCAATCCTGTGGTTGCGTGTCTCCAAGGGTGTTCTGGATGTTTCGTGACTCTGGGAGACACTGTTTTGGAGCCTCTAGGTGGAACTTTTTGTGCCCGAAAGGGATTTCACCTAGGATCTCAGTGGTGTTTGGACTCAAGGAGAGCTGAGTTCTTGATGTCGCCCTGGACCTAGTAGGATGAAATGGCTTTGTAAGGCAGAGAGCCCTTCTATAGGTCATGGATTTTGGGTGGCATCAATGTGTTTTTGGTCTAGATCGTTCTAGTGATGTTCTAATTTTGGTGCCCTTGGTGTTTTGCCTAGAGAATTTCAAGGGCGAAATTCCTTTAAGGAGGTTAGGCTGTAACGACCCAGGTTTTAGGAGTGGTGCTTGGTCAGATAATTAAGGTGAAATTCAGCCGTGTTAGGCTTTGGGAGTCCCAATGCTTAATGTGGGACACGTTCTCAGTAGTGTTTGAGGCTTGGATGGTGGGTTTCTAGCCTTTCGGCGTGGTGTGGTTTGGGTGCTGTACTGGCCCTCATAGGAGTTTTGTGGGTTTCTCCTAGGCCATGGAGGTTTGGTGGTGGGTCCCTGGTGGCACGAGTCACGTGAACGTGGAAGGTCTCATGGTTTGGTTTCGTGCTTGTGGCTTCCTTTCTTTCCTTCCCTTCTTTCTCTTTCCTTTCCTTTCTTTCTTTCTTTTCTTTCTTTCTCTTCCCCGGCCCCCACCCCCACCCCCACCCCTTCCTCTTCTTCTTCTTCTTCTTTTTCTCCTCCTAACGTGGGAGAGGAAGAGAAAAGAGAGAGGGGAGGTGGGAGGGAGAGAGGGTTGCGAGAGAGAGAGAGGGAGATGGTCGGAAGGAGAAGGATGTAGCCGCCACCGTGCCGCCGTCGTCGCGTGGCGGAGAGGAGCAGTTCGTGGTTGGAGGTGGAGCATCACCGTCTATCTCACGTCGCTGCATCTTCGGTGGAGGTACGTACCCCGTAGATTTTATTTTGATTCCAAATTTGTACCATAGGTGCATGTTAGTGTGCTGGTAATTGTAGTAAATTTTATAGAAATTATTGTGCATTTGTGGGCCATTTATAGCCATATTTATGGTTTGGGATGAATAGTGTCCCCTTTGTGTTTTCTACCGTTTTCTCGAGGTCCGCTTGATGGATCTCGTTGTTGTTTGTCTGGTTTTGAAGATCTCGTTGAGATCTTCATTTTGATATATTGTTTGCATGGTTTGGATTGGTGGTTTGTAGGATTGGGCTTTGGGTCCCATTTCGGGTTGCCTTGCAGTCTCCTGGCTTGGCATGCCAAATTATTTCGGTATGCCATTTTTATTACAGATTGTCCCCTCGATCCTTGGTTCAATCGACCGAATTTATTCAGTCTGCTGTTCTGGGTGTCTTGGGTGTTGGCAGGATTTCTTGTTCGATCGACTGAACGTTTTCGGTCTGCCAAATCAGGGGTTTTCGATTAACCTAGGGGTTTTTCGGTTTGCCAATCTGGTGCCCTGAGCCCAGGTTCGGTTGACCGTTCCATTTCGATCTGCCGATTCAGGCCCTGATCCTACATTAAGTTATCTTATGTTTTGATTAATATATATATATAAATATATGTATATATATATATTATTCTTGGGGGGATAAACATAATGGCATAAATAATTAGGGTAATCATTAGAATGGTCTAGGGTTTGCCTAAAATGAATTAGCAAGATTTCACCTGGGATATGGGTAAAATAAAAGATGAAATGATTTAGAAATAGTAGATTCTTTCCCCAGATGGTTTAGACTGGACTCTAGGGATCATGATAGTGTCTCTAGGTCTAGGATTTGTGTGGCTTTGTGTGCAATGCACTGAATGGAGTATTCAGTGGCACTATTCTGGGTGTCTGAGTCGATCTGGTTGTGCACCCGAGGGACACGAGGCAATAGGTGTCTTACACTTGGCGCCAGAGCGTGTGAGTTCTGGTTATGTTTGCTTTGCTCTTGGTGTTTTCTTGGGTTGTGGTTGTGGATAGAGTGTGGTGCTCGTGAACCTAGACGCTCCCAAGGTGCTTTTGCCTAGGCCTGACAGGAGAGCTGTCGAGGTTGTGTTTTGTTTGTGGTTTCTCGGCCTTTGGTTTCTATGTCGTTGTTGGGCACAATGTTGCTTGAGTTTTAAAGGACATTTAATGATTTTGAAAAGGTTTTCCAAATGAGAGTTTTGGAAAGAGAAAAGTATAGATTTGAAAATGGCTTTGGAAAGGGATTTTCGGTGTTTTCTGGTTGCATTAGGGGTTGAGATACCTGAGGCTGAGATTCGTCAAGTCTTGGACGTATGATACTCCGTGACTGTCGTTTCAAGGCTAGGGTTGTGGTCCACGAGTTGAGGTGTTTCGTGGCATGACGGGGAGGTATGATACTCCTGCTGTCGCTGTGAGCACTAAGGCTCGAGTGTTGTCGGGTGTGAAGGTATGAGACTCCTTCCTGAGCACCGTGTGGAGGGCGCCGTGAGGAGGTGTACCCTGTGTTGGCCAGTGCGGGTGGGACGTGCTCGCTGTAGCTGGTAGCGGTTTGAGAGACAAGACTGCCATCCCAAGGAGGGGTTGACTTTGTTGAGGGTTCTCCAAGCGCGAGAATCGCAAGAGTACGTGGCTCCTATGCAGGGTGGCACGTCGTGGAAGTGTAGACACCGTGATCGCTCCTTCTTGGACTGCTTGTGGCCTGTGTTGTCTACTTGGCGCAAAGCAGTTCAACACACTATTTGTACTTGTGTTTGTGCAGAGGCGCCTGTTGAGGCGCAGTGTTTAGGAGCAATGGCTCCGTTGTTTTGGGAGCAGAGGCTCCGTGGCTTGGTGTGATGCCTGTGCTTGGTTGCCCTCGGCATAGGTTGCTGAGTTGTAGGTGGGGTGTGTGCTGGGTGACCGTTGAGTGGTCACTCACGTGTGCTTTGTTTTGTGTGTTTTTGATAGGTGCAGAATAGTAGTTGTTGATTGCTAGTGCATATAGGAGGATTCACGCCACCATACATCAGGGATCTAGGTGAGTGTTAGTTTAGTTTATTACTGTTGTTTATTACTTTTATTTCTTGTCGAGAGTACTTAGCCTTAACTACATTATTAGTGTAATCATTGGTTAATAACAAAGATAAAAATGATAAAAAATGAAAATTAGTAGCTAGGTTTAGTGGTTGCGACTTGGGGGTTGTTACTAGTTGTGATAAAACAAATATTTATTATGTTGGTCATAAAAAAAGAAAACATTTAAGGGACAACATGCAATTTTTACAATAAAACAAAAGAAACAAAGCCTTATTTACAACTATCGATGTTCGAACATAAAAAATCAAGACCTAGACGTAATGACCTAAGGATTTAAGTGTTACAATAAAAAACTTAAGGACTTAACCTAATCTATTGCCATTCGAAGATCACCGGCGCTCCAGTCTCTGACGTGAGTTTTGGCAAGGCACTGGCAGCGACACGATAGCGGAGAACACGGGTGATGATCGGAAAAGTTGGAGGGAGGTGCGAGGAGGCTCTCTAGGGCATTTGATACGGTCGGGGCTGCCTGAGGTGCTCCCCCCATCTCGGGCTCCAGTGAGGTGGCCTGTCGGCGTTGAGGAAGACAATGGTAAGGTGGCTGCAGCGTTTCGGTGCGGAGAGGCACGGGCGAGGACTGGAGGAGCATCAAAAGACCACGGGGAGGCTTCCAGGAGCCGTGGGTGAAGCTGGGGCTAGCTGAGGAGCTCCACCCATCCCAAGCACTAGTGATGGGTTCGAGTGAACTTGGGGCGGCACTGCAAGGGTGGAGGCGATCGAGCGGAGGCCAGGGAGTCTTCGGTGGGCCACGTGGAGGCTTTCGGAGGTGGCGGAGAGGCTTCACCCACGCAGTGGGTTCCACGGCGGAGGGCCGCGGCTGCAAAGCGATGGCGGTGTGCCTCTGGCCACGCTAGGCCAGGGGATTCCCTCTAGATCGATTGGAGGCCCGAAATGGAGGAGGAGGATGGGGGAGAGGCACTAGTGGCCTCACCCGTCCGAGAGGCCACCGGTCTCATAGAGGTGGTGAACCCACCACTGGAGAAGAAGATGACGACGCGATAGAGGGTGGTAACTCCAGTGAAACTCATCCGAGAAGACATGAATGGAACCAACAGGACTAAAGGAACATTAATCGACTTTAAGTGGGGGAGAATTACCTGAGGATAGTTGGACTATCTCTCCCGACGTGGCTATCGGCAGCGACGTTCTTCGGACGTAGTCGCTCTGGTGACGGTGGCTCGGGGGTTATAGGGTTGCAAGGTTATTGGAAGAGGTCGTAAGTTGGGATTTTTGATGGGATTCTTCAAGATTCAAACGATTGTCCTCCCTTTAGTTGTTATTGGAAGAGGTCGTAAGTTGAGATTTTTGATGGGATTCTTCTAGATTTCAAACGATTGTCCTCCCTTTAGTCTGCGGTGGTTCCGTTTATGCATCGACGGAGTCCTTCGGTGTCGTCGATCTCCTTCTCCAGCGAACAAGGAGCGTTGGATCCCAAATGTGAGTTGGAGGGGGCAGTTAGGGCTTGCCGGAGATCACGCATGGACTGATGCTGATGGAGGAATCAACATTGATGATCTCGAAGGCTGCCATCAGAGAAGAGGAGGAGATGGCCTGAATTATTTTTGCATGCCTAAGTTTTTGGTTGAGGAGAAAATTGAATGAAACGATGGACTTTTTAATGGGCTGCGGAGTGGGCTTTAGGATTTTAAAGGTTTAAATGGGTTTAGGTGGATTTTAGGGTTTTGTTTTGGGTAATTTAAATTAGGATTAGGTTTTTGTGATTTTACTTAGGGGTTTTGGGTTCTATTATTTTAGTTGATTAAGGCATTTACTTAGATTTAATTAAGTGCCTTAATTTAGTTTAAAATGGATTAGATTTAGGTTTAATGGGTTCAAATGGATTAAGACTTTGGGATTAAGTTTTAAATTTGATTAATTGAGGATTAATCCAAATTTTGATTTAAATGATTTTTACTTGATTTAATTAATGATTTAATTCATATTTTGATTTAATTGGTTTTTTATTTGATTTAATTTAGATTTTGATTGATTTTTTACTTGATTTAATTAATGATTTAATTCAGTTTTTGATTTAATTGGTTTGATTAAGGATTTAATTCAAATTTTGATTTAATTAGTTTTTTAATTGATTTTGATTAAGGATTTACTTCAGATTTTGATTTATTTGGTTTTTTATTTGATTTAGGTTTTGATTAGGGTTTTTACTTAATTACCTTGAGTTTTTTAATGGTTTAAATGGATTTTACTTGATTTTGGATTTGGTTAGGTTTTTACTTAATTACCTTGAGTTTTTTAATGGTTTAAATGGATTTTACTTGATTTGGTTTTGGTTAGGGTTTTTACTTAATTATCTTGAATTTTTTTAATGATTTAAATGGATTTTATTTGATTTTGGTTTTGGTTAGGGTTTTTACTTAATTTTCTTGAGTTTTTTAATGGTTTAAATGGATTTTACTTGATTTTTGTTTTAATCAAATGTTTTGGCTTAGTTAATTGAGTTTTAATAATTTAAGTAAGTTTCATTTTAATTTGGATTTTAATTAAGAGTTTTTGCTTTGATTGGCTTAGATTAGGTCAAAGTGGGCTTATATGTGCCTAAATGGGCTAACATGGGCCTAAGTGGGTTTAGGTTGAGTTAGGGTTTAGGTTGAGTTAGGGTTTTGGGTTTTGTGGTTGTAACCAGAGCATCTTCTCAGAGGAAATTGTCACCAAGTGATTGTAAAATGGGGTGTCTACACTAAGTATTGAGGATGTAAGTTCCATTTTTTCTGTTCTTTGCTTGATTTATTGTTGCTGCCTTTCTGTTATTTGATACTATGAATTCCTGAATCCTGCAAATTCTTCTTACATTTGCTTTTGTTTATCTTGTAGGTGAATCATCATCCTTTTGATCGATATGTGGTGTACGATTGTGTACTCCTCAACTCCACTCGAGAGCTGACCTATTGACAGACCAAGTTTTACTGCCATCAACACTCTGTGTATTATCTATCGGGACGAGTGCACCATTAGATCACGGATGAGTTTTGCATTCCTACCCATCCTCCTATGGACATGGGCTCGAAGCCTATCTCCTGGGCTACGACTAAGTATCTCAGTGTCGAGGCTACAACTGCTCGGAGTCGGCATTTTCTACGTGTGGTCACGTTTGAGAATTATCTTTGAGTGTTTCGCCGTGTTGGCAAACCATATTGGTTTGACGCTGACCTGCGCGAGAGCCAGCATGGCATGTCATTTGGTGCTGAGTAGGCCAAGGTAAGTGTCTTGGCTTGTTTAGAACTCAGATTCGAGGTATACTTTGCCTTCTAACTTGCAAATCATTTTGAACAGGGATTTAGGGACAACTTTGCTGCTTTTTACCGAGAAATGAAGCGTCAAGATATAAGTGATTCTTACTTTGATTAGAGACTGGCCCTTGTAAACTGTATTAAACTCTGTGTTATTGTCTCTTCTGCAGGAAGTCCACTAGTAGGTGATGCTTAAGGTACTTGTTCACTTTTAATAGCAGTTTAATTCTGTTTATTTATAACATTGTATTAACAAGTTGCCGGTTTTCCTTTGCAAAGCAGCGGGGTCAAGAGAAGGCTCAACCTGGATACTAGCAAAGAATATTCCGTGGACTTCAATCCATAGGATGTTTCAAGAGAGGAGGACACAGCTACCTCTACTGCTAGTCCATTGCGCATCCGAGCTACTTCTGCTAGGATCTCCAAGAAGATAGGATGCAAATTTCTAAGGACTACTGTTGCCACTACTGCCAGGAGGGGTGCCATTATAGAGTTAGACGAGGAGCACAGTTCTCAGGAGGATTAGCTTAGCCTTTCCTTTTTTCAGAAATTTTCCATTGTATTTAAACTCTCAATTTTCATGAAAAATAGCTGTAAAATGTGACAAAATTCCATTTTAATGCTTTGAAAATGTTTTGGCTTGTCAAACATGTGTGCTTGTATGCTTGGGATATGTTGCAATTTGTTTCATAGGTTTTTGAAGAGCCTTGCGTCAGTTAGGCATGTCACTTGAGCAAAATGCATTGAATTTTGAACTGCTGCTTTTTTCACCTATAATTTTCATTGGTAAGATTTGTCACATATTTTCGTTGGTTATTTTCACTTATAGAAACCATTAGCTACATTCGCTTGCAATATCCATGATTTATTCTCGCCATAAAATTCTGTGAGTTTTATTCGTCAATGGTACTCATCGGTAAAACTCACTAGAAATAACCGCTTGAGCCTTGACCATTCAATGAGCAGGAATCTGTGCCTTTCACATGTTTTCTCCCTTACCTACCTTGGTAACAACTTGCTCACTACCTTTGCAACATCTCCTCTTTCTTCTCATGTCCTACCTACTTTACAATGGCATTGATGCCTTCATCTTTTCCTATTTCAACTCTCTCCTTCCATCATCCATCCTGTGTAAAAGAGAGAAGAGGAATCCTGTGCCTTGTGTCTCCATTTTTGCAGAAGATAATGGTAAACCTTTACTATATTCCGCATTCTATTTTTTCTTTTATACCCTCTACTATCTTCCTTTTGTTACAACTTTTGGTTGGTCCTCAAGGATTTCCGACCATGGTCACACCAGTCCACTGCCCAACCGTCCTCCATGGCTAAATCAACATGCTGACTACTGAAGATAGGGAAAGATTCTGGGTCTAGGGAATCTCTTTGAAAGTTCTAGGTATTACTGAAGTAGAGGTCAGCTGATACTTCCTGTGCGCTGCAGCCCACTTCTGAAAACCAGCCTTCCACGTCTTCTGCTTTTGGCAAGTGGAATTGACCCCAACTCTGAAAGAGGTACGTAGAATATGTTGCTTATCTAAACTCCTGGGGCCCACTATTTTTATGCGGTGAGACAGCTACACCTCTGTTCTATGCCAGTTGACTAGTCTGTCCAACGGTATATGTGGACAACACCTGATTTGCAAAGATGGGCAATCACCCATGCTACGACTGGAGTACTTTGACGAGGTTGATGGAAAACGAGAGGCACTTGGTGACGAGCTTTAGCTTCAAGGCTTCGTCGTCCGATTCCTTAGCTTCAATGATTTTGGCTGAGACATACTGGGCTTTGGGTTGGTCTCTGCGTCGTTGCTGGCATTTCTACAACTGTGGAGCTTTGGTGTAGGTAAGGCTTTCTCTGTAATTGACGTCTCTTGTATTTTCTATTGAGTAATGGCTACTGTCACCCCCTCTAACTGGTTTTGCTAGTTGCTCATCTAGGAGTTGAAGTTCTACATCCCCAGCACTCCACCTTTGAAGCATACTACTGCAGTGGGCATTCTTGAACCATTCCCTCTATCAAGGAGGCATACGAGTGATTTGAGAGTCTGATTGATGATCGAACGACTTGGCACATTATCCTATCTATTGCAGATCCCTTTACTGTCTTCTTCAATGATAACAACATGCAATTGATCGTTCTAGTAGGACTCACTAGAGGAGTAGAGTATCACCCGATCTGTGTGATGCGCTAGTTTGGCTGTTGCCAAGATTCCTTCATTCAGAGCTCAATGCCAGAACACTATTAGCTGTATCCACTCAGCTCGCCTGTCATGACTATAGAATTGTCCTGACTGCTGCGTGGTTGCATTCACTCCAACAAGATTGCTATCATAGAGGGCAATGGGTACACTACTGAGTACAAGGCTGAGATCGAGGAGACATGGCCTATCGCGAGGTTGCACCTGGTCATCCTCTGTTTTCTGATGTGGGTAGCTCAAAGAGGGTGCGAAATAGTGTAGTTGTATAGTTTAGTTGCTTTATTTCCACCTACAAGTCGTCTACTTTTAGCTTGAATAAGTCTGATCATGTGTAATTGTCTTTATAACCATGGTTATTCTATCACTCTTTGTCATGCCTCAAAGTTTCCACAATAATTTAAAACAATTAAATGACAGGAAAATTTAAGCCAAACAGTAAATATCTAAATACCAGGAACCTATGTGTGCGGCTAGGAGACTCTAGACTATGTACACTATGCTAAACGTCTGCATGCCTACACCTGCAAACTAAATCACGAGGAAAAACGTATGAGTGACAAAAGTCACCTAGTACGCACCCCACGAAAACCGTAGGAAAACAAAACTATAATTAATTTTCCGTTTTATAGACACCCAGTTTCCCAATTTTGCAGGATGAAAGTGTGATGACTGGGTTGTTAACCACCAATAAATCTATTAAACCCATTTAATTCATTCAAAGCCCATTTAGGCCCATTAAGCTTACCAAGGCCCACCAAAGCCATGAAGGCCCACTTAGGCCCATTAAGTTTATCAAGGCCCACCAAAGCCCATGAAAGCCCACTTAAACCCATTTTGGTCCACAAAGCCTACTTAAGCCCACTTAAACCCATTTAGGTTCATCAAGGCCCATGGAGGCCTACTTGGGCCCACAAAAGCCCACAACTCCTCAACCCATTTTCTTCTCCTTCTTCCAACCCAACACCCATTCCTTCTCCCCTCTCTTCTCACAAATCCAGCCACTGAGCCATTCTTTCTCCCATCTCTCCTCACTGGTTTCACCAGCCACTGAGCCACCGATCCAACTCGAGCCCTTCAAGAACCCAGAGCAACCAGAGCCACCGGATGAACAGGAGCCGCCGTTATCTCTGTCAGCGAGCAAGGAGACAGTAGTTGGGTTTAGTTGGTCTGTTAGGGGAGTGGTTAGTTCGTCAATGAGTTAGTTAGTTAGCTAGTGGGTTGTTAGTTTTGTTAGGCTCAGTTAGTGGTTGTTACAGCGGCCATTGGCGACCTCCACCTATAAGAGGAGCAGTAGAGGTAGAGGTTTAAGGGGTCTTTTCACGAGAGAAAAACAGAGAATTCCAGAGCGAGGGAGAATTCAAGAGAGAGAGAGAGGAGTTCGCGGAGGTGAGAAGCGTGGGTTCAGGCCATTTCCAACATGCTGCGGAGGAGACACGCGTCGTCAGGCCAAGTACGCCCTCCTCCAACCTCATTTAGCTTCAAATTTAGTTTCCTAGAGCTTCCTTAGTCTTTCTGGATCGTTTCCAATCAAGTCAGAGGCCTCCTCTGGTCAAAATCGCTCCCCGGACACTACTAGAAAAATTAGATTTTGCGAGGACATGCGGCGAGGACTTAGCGAGGACATGTCCTCGTAAAAATATAACGAGGCAATATAGCGGGGAGCTTGCGAGGAAATGTCCTCGCTTAAAGTTAGCGAGTAGATAGCGAG
>JAMKQA010040743.1:0-11245 GCA_024699735.1 Posidonia australis
ATATTGTTTTGTATTAGCTACTGTATTATATTTATCCACTTGTATTAAGATATTTCAGTGTTGTATTAGCTACTTTTTTGTAAAAACTTTGAATGTGAAATCTTATGATGTATAATGGAATGGAATTTTTTTTTATGAAATCCATATATATGGTGAATGTATTTGAATGTCATTGTAACAGGTATTTGAATGTCATTGTAACAGGTATTTGAATGGAATTTTTTTTTTTTTTACTGCCCAGTATTAGCGAGGACATAGTGAGGATATTTCCTCGCAAAAATAATCATATTTAGCGAGCACTTAGCGAGCAATTTGCGAGGAAATATCCTCGCTAAAACTGGAACGACCATACAATCGCATTATATTTAGCGAGCACTTACCGAGGAGTTACGAGGAAATATTTCCTCGTAATGTCCTCACGCAATCTACACGAGTACATTACGAGGACAAATCCTCGCAATATTGATTTAACGAGTTACATAGCTACGAGGATACTTATTCCTCGCAAAGTCCTCGTTAAACTATCTAACGAGGATATTGCGAGGACGTCGCGAGGATTTTGCGAGGAATATTGTCCTCGCTAAATGTCGATTTTCTTGTAGTGATGATTCACTATGTGTGGTTTTAACCATTGAGGACCTCGCTTGTGATTTTGGGCTGGTAGAGCCTTCACCTATTGGTTTGGCCAGTGTGGGTCGTGTTTCTTGTGTTTATGCCTCATAGGGCCTTGTTTCGTGGTTTTCATCTTGTTGGGCCTGAGTTGCTGGTTTTTGGTAGATTTAGAGAAAATGATTGCAAAATGATTTTAAAGGAGAATAATTATAGTTTCATTTTTCATCGTTTTATGGGATGCATGCTATGTGACTTTTGTCACTCACGTTATTTTCTCGTGGTTTTTAGGTTGCAGGTGTAAGCGATCATTTGAGTTTTTGCATAGTGCACATAGTCGAGAGTGTCATAGTCGCTCATACAGGTTCCTGGTTGTAGATATTACTATTTAGCTTTTAATTTCTTGTAATTTAATTTATTTAAATTATTGTGGAGATTTGGGAGTGTCACAAATAGTAAGTAGGCACAACTAAGAGAATAGAATTAAGTAAAGTAAGCCTCTCACCAGTAAACAAATATTTTGATTACTAAGATTCAAGCTTCCCTATGATTTTGTCAATAATTGCAATCCAGTCACTATAAGTAGCCTTCGTATAATAAAAAGAAGTCCTAAATAGGATAAAAGAAGGGAAGATTGGATACAACCCAGTTTATTACTATATCTACTGATAATGTCTTTTGAGATACCAATCTTAGTGAGAAAGGATATATGAAAGTTAATCTTTAGTCCGGCACAAACTTGGAAATAACCAAGGATTCTCTTAAGATTTACCATACAACGATCTAAAGGCTCTAAAAAGATGAGTGTGTTATCAACATAATGAATATTCATGACTTCAGGATCATTATAAAGATATTTAATGCCTTCAATAAGATGATTTTGTCTACCTAAGTGTAACTTTTTATTAAATACATGAGTAACAATGATAAACAGCAAAAGGGATAAAGGATCCCCCTTGTCTTTGTCAATTAAAGGCACCAAAATATCCTCTAGGGGATCCATTTACCAATACAGAGAATTTAACTGAGTAAAGACACATTTTGACTCAAGCAATCCATTTATCACTAATGTCAAAACCTTTAAGGGAGGCTATGAGAAATTCCCAATTGACATTATCATAGACTTTTTCAATGTCTAACTTAAGTATTAAATGAGGTGATTTTTTCTCTCCCTACTTCTTGTAGGGTTTTCTTTGGCCATGCTTTCTGTTTCCTTCATTTCCTCCATAGAGCTCTTTTATTGAAGATCACTCCTTTCTCCTTTCTCATATCTTCTTCTTATAGATATTCCATTTTCGCATTTCCTAGAATTAATATAAGATAGGAATCCTTGAGGTACCCCAGATCATATGACTTAGGATCTCTAACTCTTTTTTCAGATTTTTCGACGAAATTTCTAATGTTTTTCTAGGTTTTTAAGAGATCTTTGTAGATTAAACCAAAAGATAAGGAGAAAAATGCAAAAACACCAAGAAGTTGCCACCTTGAGAGGCGACAAGACTAGTTGCCATGTTGATAAGCTATGAGTCTCGTCACCGTATGTACAGGCAACGAGAATCATAGACTTCTCTCTCCAGATAATTTGTCACATGGGCTTTAATATAATATTTGGGATATTTATAAATGTTATTATGAATTTTCCCATAATTATTACAATTTCTATAATTTTCTAACAGTTAAATATCTATGCATAACATATAAATCATTACAAATGCTAAATAATTTTAGAAAATTATTGAAATTTGGATGACTTGATAATTAAGATTATTTATCTTTATTTTTACCAAAAATGAGATTTTATGATAAGTTATTACATTTTAATGTTATAGCTTATATTAAATTCATGATAATGCTAAAATAAAGATAAAATCTAAAATATCCAAGTAATCGCCAATCTATTTAAATCAAATACATCATTGATTTTAATTGAGTGTTCTAGTAATTATTGAAGATTTGATTTTCAAATCCAATTTACTTAACATATTAAGTGGATTTTAAATTTGCAAATTAATTTAAAATATTTGCAATTACTGGTATGATTTTTCAAGATTGATTTGGTAAATATTTGATAATAGATTCATAATGGATATTTTATGATCTTAATTTTTCAAATTATGTCTTTTTAGTAGCTCGTTGCCACTTGGACTGTCGACTAGCTGACGTAGCAGATTTCTTGCCATTTGACTGTTAATTCACTGCGTGTGCTAAATCTGGAATCTTCTATCTCATCGCCTGTACCCATGGCGACTCAGAGATTCTATCGCCTATCCCATAGGCGACGAGCTCTATAAAGGATTTTTTGCTATATTTACAAGTTTAATCCAGGCCATTAATCTCCTACTCGTCATTGACAAGATCCGGAGCCCCTAAACTCTATTAATTGACCCCTAGGTCAAGAGTTTGAAGGAGGAGGCACTTTTACAATTCTGAGAGGCACATTAAAATATTAAGAAACCACTTTGCAAACCCTAGGAGAGAATTTTGAGAGAGAGAGAGAGAGCTTTTCAGCCCCTCCTCCATGTCCATCTCCCATATGATATTTTAAATCCCAGAAATCTCTCTTGTCCAAGCCATACTGCATTTCTAGAGTTCCGTCCAACCGACCTGCACCTCCTTCATCTACTCCAAAGTGTACGAGGGTGAAAAGGGGTATTTTTCTCTTATTGCATTTTCATTAACATAAATACATTGCATGACATAATATATACCATGGCATATACATACAGGGACAACCCCCAGTTAGTATTAGATTCGTTTGTTTATGTTATTTGTTGTTTCTTGTTATGTCATTTACTACACTTAAAACTAATCTAGATCTATGTTTTTCTGTTTTGAAGGGAAGGATATACTACATAGGCATGAGGAAGTCATTAAGCAGCATCCTGTCGCCAACTTAGTGAACCGAGAATCCACATCATCACAACCACTACGCTCCCGTAGGACGTCTTGTCAGCCATCGAACAAAGAAAAAGACAAGTGGCGATTACAAAGGTCATCGAAATACGTGGAGTGACGACGATCTTCATAAACACCCCCAAATTCATATCCACACTTCTCTAGTGATAACTATTTCTTCTCCTCCACTACCCTATATTTTTTATCCCTCTACGTCCATATTGTTTTTACTTTATACTGATTTCTTCCCCTATTTCTCTCATGTCTTCGCCCAACTTAGAAACCTTGCCCCAATAGGATTTGGTTGATGAAATTTCTATCATGCTAGGGAATCTTATGAACAAGAAGAGGACCACAATAGGATTAACGTTGAGGAAGGAGGATGAAGTCAATCCAGATGAATGGAAAAGATCTCTTGTATTCAAGATCATAGCTGAAAAATCCACATTCAAGATTGCAGTGATCAAGGATAACATCTGTAAGGCATGGAAACCAACCAAGATTGAAGCTATATCTGATCTAGGTATTGATGTTGGTCTTGTAAAATTTGAGACAGAAGAGGATTTATTTCATGTGTGGAACAATGGTCCTTGAAATTACTCCAATCATCTAATAGCATTGGACAAGGAACATCCCTTTGCCCCATTATCTGATTATGAGTTCAGTTACTCTGCATTCTAGATTCACTTTCACAATATTTCTATCACTCATCAATCCATTTCTACAGTGATCCACCTTGGTGAACTTGTTGGAACTCCCTCTGTTCCAAAACCAGAGGAAGTGAAAAAATGGGTTAAATTTTATTAGAATTAATGTTCTCATAGATACCTCTATGTCTCTATGTGAATCGGTTGAATTCTTCCAGCCTAGCGGTAGATCATGCACCTCAGAAATTTTTTATGAAAAATTGCTTGATTATTGCTGTTATTGTGGGCACATTAGACATAATATGGATTCATGTAAACAAATAGCTCATGTTTTAGAAAAAAAATCAACTACATTGAGGATATTAATATAAGAAAGGATCTTTCTAATAGTATTTATCTAATTTTCTGCCAAAATTTGAAATTTGTTCCCAAAACTACTAAAGATTTGCAAGATAACAAATTTATTCTAAGATCTTCATTAGATCAATCCTTGAGAGGGAATATCAAGAAAGATATCTCCCCCAATAGGAAGATAAATTTGAATACAACTTAAGAAAAGGCAAGTGCAAAAAATATCTTGGGATAATAGGAACAAGGAAAGTTGTTTGTTTTCCAAGAAAAGGAAGATTTAGGAAATCAGCTAGAGATTAAGGGTGCTTTAAATGTGATTGATCTTATCGAAAATGGAAATTCTTCATCTAGCAAGGATACTTTGAATGAAGAATCCTTAAAGGAAACTCATCAAGAATATTGTAATATCTAGGCCAAGAATAGGAGGACCGTGTGTGAGACGCACAGTGGGGATGCATGTTTGACCTGCGTGGGTCTCCCAGGAGATTTCCAGAATAACGTAAGCTTATACCCATGCATTTGAATTAAAAGTGATTAATGGAATATAGATTTCAATGCTTCATTGTGCTCTCTTCCCTTGGTGTTTATCCTTAGGCTTTGTATGGCTACATATCTTGGTATTTCATAATGTATAAATGGTTTTCAAAAAAGTTTTGGAAAGAGAGTTACATAGTTTGCAAAGATTTGTGAAAGATTTTCTGGAGTTTTCTGTTGCTGGGGTCGAGAGACCGATAGTGCGTGTTGTTAGGACCAGAGAGTGTGACGACATCCTTGGGTAGTCGAGCACGTTGCCTAGGATGAGGTCGGAGACCAAGTGGCTGAGGTAAGTGTTCGTCGGATCCTCGAGGTATGAGACTCCTGAGTTATCATTTACGAGGCTGAAGCTAAGGTCTATAGGTCGAGGGTCTGTTGGACTTGGAGGTATGACACTCCACTTGTTTCGGGTGCCGAGACCTAGGGTATTGACTGTACATAGAGACACATGACAGCATGTCAGGGGGTATAAGACCTCTGTGTGGCTAAACGTGACACCCTGGTTAGTAAGGGTGCCTAGACCGAGACTTGAGGACGCCAAGAGAGGGCGTACCTTGTAGTGAAGTCCTGTGAGAGGACGACTTTCCCAAGGAGGGTTAGCATAGTGAGGGTCCTACTAAGAGGTAGGATACTGTGACGGGCAAACTCCTCCACAAGTGGTTGTCTGTGGCAGTGCAAACACCGTTGGTCATACTTCAATGAACTGCTTGTGGCTAGTGTCGATTGCTTAGCGTCGGGTAACATGACTTGGAGGCTACGGGCCGTGACGAGCTGGTTGCGGTGGTCCGTGGCAGTGCAGTAGTTTCGAGGAATTTGTCCCCAACAGCTGCTTGTGGCTAGTGTTTTATTGTGGCTTTGTGTTTTCACCCGTGAGTGGGGTTGTTTTGTTTTCGCCCGTGGGTGGCGTTGAGTTGGTTGAGCCTGAGAGCGGATTGAGTTGTGTGCGCTAGACGTGGCGTAGTGGTTTTTTTTCAAAAATGTGGGATTGTGCCAATTTTTGAAATATGAATGGTTTGTTTGACTGGACAGAGGTTCAGTGTTGGTGTAACACTCTCTTGTGATTGTGTACTTGTTTTGGCAAGTGTGCCCATTTCAAGTAATATATAAAAGGTTTTAAAAGAGCATGCATATGATTTTAAAAGGAAAAGAGAAAGAAAAGTTTCAAAAGCATGGTTTTGAGATTTTGTTTCTTGCTGTGCAATAATGGATTGTCTTGGTTTAATATTGCGACATCCGGATAAGATGTTTGTGCTTGTGTGTGTGCCCGGGGCGTGGTTACGCCTGTTTCCTCGACGTGGTATGTCGAGTTGTTATATTGGGTGTGTGTTAGGTGACTGTTTGAGTAGTCACTCACATGTGCTTTGTTTTGTGTGTTTTTGGCATGTACAGGATTGTAGCTGTTGGTTACTAATGCATATAGATGGTGTCACACTGCCACACATTAGGGATTCTGGTGAGTGTTTAATTAATTTTAATTTCCTATTGTTTATTAGCTTTATTTTTGCTGGGTGTACTTAGACTAAGTTTCATAATTAGCATAATTGTAATTGAAATAAAAGATAAAATATTAAAAAAAATGTATAACTAGGTTGACAGGTAGCGCCCTAGAGAGCAAGGCGTTACAAAAAAATAATCATTGTCAATGCATGAAGATAATGCATCGACTCATAAAACAATTGCTTTACAAGGCAGTCTATTTATGTCAAAAGGCCAAAAATATGATTAACAAGGAATGACAGTTAAAAGCTTGTCACGAGCCTATACGATATATCTGTGGGAAATCAGGAATGACAAAAAAAATGGGCTAACCACTCAAGATCTTCTTCACTCTAGATTCTCAGTTCTGTGTCCAACATTAAGGTTTTCTTTATATTACAACCTGCCATAATATCATTGACTTTGCTCTACAATTTTTTCTTGAAGAAAGCTAGTTGATGTTTTTATTTGTGCAAAAAAATAGAAAAGAGGGAATAGTGAACAACGATTCACAAAGGCCTGAATATAGCATGGTAGATAATTAAAGACAATATCAATGTCCCTAGAGAATTCACACGATTTTGTATCGACATTCTTTAAAGCACTAACTGACCTTTTAGGAAGAACCAAGCTGAAAGACACCCAATGGCTGCAAGGGAAGGATTGCAATTGTCTGCAAAGAGAATATCAATTGTCAATAATCACAATGCACAGGGAAGGAAATTGACAAAGCAAAAGATAAATAAAAGGTGTTAGCAAAAACTATGGGTAAAAAAAAAAAGGACATATAACATAAGAATTTCCACGTAATGGGGCCAATATGAGAAACAAACTTCTAAAAATGAAAAAAACAAGAATATACAAACCTCAGTTCCTGCTAAAAACCGAAAATATAAAGTAGCATTGCCCTAAAAAAGAAACACATTTGTATAAGCTTAAATTATGAGAATTAACAACCAACTCAAAGAAATAAATAATGGTTTTATAGTAGCACAAGATGTTCATTAATTAGTATAAGAAATACATCATCAACAATGCTAATAATGATAAATGACGTTGCTACTTGCAATTGATATGACTACTTTGAAATGATCAATTGCAAAATTAACTATAATTAGTATTTAAGATACTAGTTCTCTATCTTCAAGTTACATTAAGATGGTGGTTTATGATATGTCGCACTCTATGACGCTGGTAAGGGAGTTGTTTGCATAAGGATTCACACGTATATTGTAACTTTCTTTACCACCAGGAATTTTAAATGTACTAGAAGTTATATGAATATGTTACTGTCAAAGTTGAAAATATCAAAGCTTAAACATAAGATTTAAATACATTACACTGACAACCAGGAGTCAATATGATTACAGAGAGTCTTATTAACAAGTAGGACTCAGTTATGGATTGGTTAGTTTACCTAATGGTCCAGTCTATTATGATATCTTTTTGCTAAAGATTATCTATCTTTCTAGAGTCATTTATTTCTACAACATTCTTATTAAATGTGCTGAATGCTAAATTTTTTAAAAGTCATCTAACAAATACTTTGGGTATTCAATATCCAAGTACTTTGGGTATTCTACAACATTCTTATTTCTACAGTATGATTTTTCAAATAACCAAATACTTTGGATATTCACATTCATGTTGGCAACTCAAGTTACAACAAATCATATAGTCCAATCATAACAAATTCTGAAAAATCATGTTGACAATTCAAAGTCACAAATTTTGAAAAATCATTTCGGTGATTCACCGTCACAACAAATCATGTAGAAAAATCATGTTAGAGTACAAAAATCAAACAAGGACCATTCACAACTCAAACAAAAATGTGAGACGTTGGGAGCACAAGAGTCATGTTGGAAATTGGATCTACTCAAACCAACACAAAAAAAGATCAACAAGGGAAAAAGGAAAATCAAACTAGATTCTAAAGAAAAAGGAGATCAACAACTCTGAGGAAGATGTATTGTCATCAGATCGTTGGCACGGCGAGTGAACTCCGGTTATCGACCTTGACAGTAAGTGGTAGGAATCTATAGATTTGCTACGGGATTTGGTTGTCCTGCTCAAGGAATGCTGACTTTATTCTGATCCTCGACCCCCGCAATAAAAAACCTTTACAGATCTGGATTCGTCGTCGTGCAGAAGCTCTCCTCTGGTTCTAATTTATAGCCTGTCATCAACTCGTCCGATGTTATTTCTGTAAATAAATAATAGTTATATTGATATTACATGTAAATGTTAAAGACATACACAGGATTTCATATATAAAGTCGATGAACTCTCTCTCCCATCGCTCCTCAAATATAACATTTTCTACGATATTCGCAGCTCTGCTCCTTTCCTGCAGTGCTCTCCTCATTCGATCGTTTGTTTCAGGAAATCACTCGATCGTGTTTCAGAAGCTGACGGGGTTGTCACCCAAACACTACCAAATTCATGAGCAAAGATTGGATGTTTGAAAAGAACAGTCACACGAAGCAGAAGATTAACACCAAGCAAAGTACAAGACACGAAAATAATAACTATGATTCACACCCCCACAAGGTGACAATGTGACATGCCTGGAGCAATCAATAATAAATACCGAAGAAGGAACAGAACATGGCGATACACCTAACACCCTCCATGCATGTCTCCTCATTCAATGTTTGATCTCTCTTTCCTCTGCCCCCTGCGTCTGCACGAGGGAGGAAAAAGAAATTAAAGTTTCCAATTGTGCATTGCTTGTACAGTGAATTCAAATAATTGTTTCTCAATAAGAAAATCTAGAAAAAAAATTTGAACAACGATCTTTAAATCCCATCGTTCGATCTCTCCTCGCATCCACTTCACTAGCCCCACCACTTCTATTTCTTTCCCTATTCCTTTCCTTTTCTATTATTTTATGTTATGTCCTTTTCACTTCTTTTTCCCTCTTATATAATTATATGTATAGTGCCTTGTGTTCCCAATGGACTTGTCAACGTAGACAACGATTGTGTTCGAAAATACAATGAAGAAGCAAAGTAGAGTTCAAGATGAGAGGATGAAGGACAACATATGATACATGAGAAACTTGGGAGTCATTGTTGTTGGATTAAATCTAACAATATATCTGAGTTAATATAAAATCAATTAAAATATTATAGATTATTTTTTGATTAGATTCATTTTGTTGATCTATTTGGTTTTTTAGATTAAATCAATTAACATCTTAAGTAATGTGAATCAATATTTGTAGAGACCATAAGGACATTTTTTCATTTGTTAATGGTTTGAATTGGAAATATATAATATTATAGTTATCTATATAATAAGGTCATAACCCCCAAATCCTAAGTTTTTGGTCTCCTTCTCTCTCACTTCATCTTGAGAAAAAGTAAGATAAGAGGAGTTTGGTGGTTTAAAAGACTAAACCTAGACAAGAAGAGTGAGGAATTTCAGGTTTTCTACATGTATTTAGGTATGCTTCCGTATTTATATTTATTCGTGATAAATATGACATGAACAGATCTTAAAATTCTTGATTATAGTTTAAAATATATTTTTTTAATATAAAATATTTGTGTATTTTTCAAGATTTAAATTTAACAAGTGGTATCAAAACCTAATCACATCATTCATGATGAAATATTATGCTTTAATGCAAATCATGTTGAAAATCAATGTTTTCCTCTTTCTCTGGTTGTTTTATGCATTGATGACACTGATATTATGTTTTTCGTACATTAAATCATGCATAAATATACTCCTATTATGATCTAATTTTTGGCCACCCCTATGTCTAGTTGTTCCTGGGTGCCTCAAAGGTGCTTCCTCGGCAACATTTTGGTCGTCAATCGTTGCCTTACCGTCACATCTCTTCAAGCGTCATGTTTCTTTAGTCTTTTTAGGATTTCTAATTTTTTAGGTAATCAGATTTGGCCTAGATATGTTTATCCACCTATTTAGATCTTATGTAAAATTTGCATGGTAGTCCTTATATTTATATTGTTTATTGAAGTTTTATTTTAATTGAGGAAAACTCTATAATGACGTCTGATTTAATGCAAAATCCATCAGAACTTTATATTTTTTATTTAGTGTTGAGCTTTCTGAACTTTTACTGTTAAGCTCTAAACTTTGACATTTCTTCCAAAAATGTCTTTACATAGTTAACATATTATTAATGTTAGAGTTTACTTTTATTATAAGTTAATTGAATTTCAATTACCATGTCTTAATGATTAATAGTTAGTCCATAATATATGAAATTAAATAAATTCGTTATTGGTGATCAACTATAAATTGTCTTCTATTTAAAAATAGATTAATCAAAGCAACATCCTACCAAAGTAGGCTCTATTACCTAAATTAGTCTATTTGAGATAGAAAGATTTTCATATATTTGAGATTCATGCGGATAGTAGTTGGCCCAAAGGAAGATTATTATTTGGCCGAATATCAAATCCATCTGTGGTAATAAATTTGTAACAATTATATGGTTGTACCATATGGATAACTAGTCGACCCAAAGGAAGACTTCTTACTTGACAGGACTAATGGTCAGAATTTGATTACGATAATGAAGAGTATCACTTGTTGTAACCATACCGACGAGGAGATTCCGCAAAAGAATGCGAAATCGGTCGGCAAAATCACGTCGAGAAAAGCAAAACAAAAGGAGTCGCCACCTAATCTATTATGGAAGACAAGGAAAACCATAACATGAAAAATCATGCAAAAACAATAAGGACAAGTCTGCG
>JAMKQA010040744.1:0-12836 GCA_024699735.1 Posidonia australis
CGCATCCTCGGCCAGTACCGCCAACTGCTCTTGAAATAGAACCTCCAAATCGCTGAGCATGCTATCAACCTGTGCTACCATAGCATCTCCCTCCTCTTCATCAGAAGCGAAATCCACATAATAGGCATTGGTAGTTTCTAACACCTCAGGCGATGATTTCGGCTGTCCTGACTACAACCCCTTTACGATTGACTGCTGTTCTGATGTTACTACTGTTGAATCTATCCCCGCTGAATCTGAGACTGCAGCTAGATTTTTAGAAAGACCCTCAGCTGACTACATAGGTGGCAATGCTAGCATAGCTATCCCAGGTGGCATGAACGTTGTCGATTCTACTCTGGAGTCTGTAATCTCCTCCTCTGAGTAATAATCTTCCATACATATCCATTCTGGCCCATTAACTAGCTTATCCTGCACAAACTCTGCAAGCACCAAACTCCAATTGGGATCCAGCAATCCCACACTAACAAAGTTATTTAAATCTCGTGGAATAACGAGCTATTGGAACTTAAGACGCTTCGCGTATCTGTCTTGTGGTTTCCACTCGTATCCTAGTCCTTCAAACTCTCATCTTCTCTCTATGGCAATTGGTTCGGCAATTCCTTGGCCATTCTGCCTGAGAGGTGCTCCCTTTTCATACCCCCATCTCTGACATAGATTCTCGACCATCAAAAAACGAATTCCAAAAGCTGCCAAATGACTGGCACGCTCGAGAATCGGAATAAAATTGACCGGCTCAAAGCGGTCGACACGGTATTGTACGTTAGAGGGCTTAGAGTCAAAATGGATAGTATGGAGCGACACTGAAGAGACTGTATCAACCTTATCCTTTTCAAGGTTTTCATCAATCACAAAGACAATGTCGTTGTTCCAGCAGAACTTATTCATACGGTGAAGGGTTGAGGGGATAACATGATGCCTGTGGAGCCAAGGGTGCCCAAGTAGAAGATTGAAAGACGGCTCGAGGTCGACAACATAGAATTCGACCTCGAATTTAGCAGAACCAATGATTAATGGAATGATCAAGATCCCTAGAGCATCATGGTACGTGTTATCAAACGCCGTCATCCCCTTCACAGCTGGAGTAATGTCCTCATATTTAAAGCCGACTTGGCAAAACCCAAGTGCCAATCATCTCCTTCACGGCCACCAGCCAAAATTTCTGCATTCCTCTCACTTTGGTAGATAATTGCATATGGTATGGAACCAATTTTAGATCCTTGGTTCTCCAGTTGCCATTAACTTGTAAGATAACTAACATGGCATCACCATGCACATGTAATTTCCGCACACCGTGTTCTAATGCAGCATGTAAGCCAATAATACATGCCTCATTCTCTATCACATTATTGGTGCATACAAAGGTTAGCTTTCAAGCATGTGGGATCATCTGTCCCTGTGCGGTCTCCAGCACTGCACCAATGCCCATGCTTCACCTGTTAACTACGCCATCAAAGTAGAGCTACCACTGATCTTTATCTCGAGGGTCTACTGACTCTTCCTCTTCCATGGCGAACAATATATCCTCATCAGGGAACTAAGTCTGCAGGGGTTGGTACTCTGGCAAGGATAGATCTGCTAAGTGATCTGCCACAGCCTGTCCCGTTCATCGATTTTTGAGTGACAAAAGTGATATCAAACTGAGATAAGAGCACTTGCCACTTGTCACATCTACCCACCAGTGCAGGTTTCTGAAAAAGATATTTCATTGGATCATGTCGGCACAGTAATAGAACTAAATATGCCATCATATATTGCCTTAAGCGCTATGTGGCCCAGACGAGGGACAAGCTGTTAGGATCTTTAGGCTTCACAAGAGGGGGGGGTGAACAATGATTTAATAAATATATTTACAATATTAAAGTTTATTTAACAAATTTTAAGTTTTTAAGTAAATGACATGTAAGTTGAGGAATTTGGATACTAAACTAAAGCATACAAAGAAAGGGATAAGAGACAATGATATGCACAAGTAAATTTATAGTGATTCAGCCTCCCCGGCTTAGTCCACCTCTCGAGAACCCCTTGAGAATTTCACTAACCTGACCTTGTTCCGGGCCAAGATCGTGCCCTACACCCTTGACGAATCCTCGCCAAGCTCCGCAAAAACCATGGCTTCCTTCTCTCAATCCGGAGAAGAACTCACTCAATAAGGATGAAGATTACAACTCTTTTATAGTCTCCCAAATACTTTCAGACTACGTGGATGGATGGAAATGGAGCACTCTTGCCTTAGGAGTTCTTCTAATGAAATTGGAGTGGAATGCTTGGAAACTTGAGTAGTTTGAAGCTCTATATGGGATAGGAAGTATGCATCCTTCATAGGTGAGGAATGGGGGCCTATTTATAGGAAAACATAGGTATAAGAATGTGTCTAACGTCTCTCTAACGTTCAGCAACGACTACTGATTCGGTATGCCGAAATCAAAATGGTTGACCGAAAAGTGCAACGGTCGAGTATTTTGGGATACCGAAAATAATTCGGTATACCGGTGAATTTTGGTATGCCGTTCTGGGTTTCTTTTCTAATTTTTTCTGATCTACATATATTTCGGTATACTGAGGAAATTCAGTATGCCGAAAATGCCCTTAGTCCTATAATGAATGTTTTTCAATAAATGATTAGTTTTGAGGCTAAAGTAATTTTCCTAAGACTCTATGGGGATATTTGGGAGATTATTACAAGTTCCTAGGTACACGAATAAATAGAAAATTACATCAAAATAATTACAAATATTATTTAATTTTTCTTCTCCTTTTCCTTCATCTTGAATTCTTCTTGGTGGCACGTAGGTCTCTGTCTTCTTCAAATGTCTTCCTTTTTATTCTTGAATCTTCTAAGTTCTTCAATGGTATTCTTTGTATATATGAACTATGAAATATTCTCATAAAGCACATTAGTCTTTTGTTATCATCAAAATCAAGATATGGCTAATAAAGCCAACACAAGCAAACTTTCTCGATTATGGCATACTTAACTTCGCAATCATTGAACCTTTTACTCAGATAATAAATGGCCCTCTCCCTACGACCTGTTTCATTATGCTGACCCATGACTGCACCCATTGAATGCTGTGTTACTGACAAGTAGAGCAATAGAAGACGCCTTGGTGTCGGAGGACCTAAGATTGGTGGTCTTACCAGGAGTTTCTTGATTTTGTCAAATGCTTCCTGGCAGTTTTCACTCCAGCGGATCTGTGCGTTTTTCCTCAAGAGCTAGAAGATCGGCTCACAAATTGGTGTTAACTGGGCAATGAATCAGTTGATATACTGCAACCGCCCCAGCAACCCTTAGACCTCTTTTCCTGTTGTAGGAGGAAGAATCTCGATTATGGCTTTAGCCTTGTTCAGATCTACCTCGATTCCCTTTTGGCTAATGATGTATCCCAGTAACTTGCCTGATGACACACCCAATACACACTCGTTGGTATTCTTTGAAGATAAAAAGCTTCCTTAAACAAGCAATGTGTTCTTCAAGCTCCTTTGACTTAGCGATCATATCATCCACGTAAACCTCGATGTCTTGGTGCATGAGATCATGGAATAAGGCTGTCATTGCCCTCTGATATGTGGCCCTGGCATTCTTGAGTCCAAATGGCATAACTCTATGGCAGAATACTCCCTATGGGGTAATAAAGGAAGATTTCTATTCAACTAGCTTGACGTCAGGTTTAAGCAGTACTGTATGTACCACTACCTCGACGTCTAGCCCAACCATGTCATCGTAACTCCAGGTGAAGATATTTGCATATTCTTGGAGAAGCTCAACAAGTTCTGCTCTGGCTTGTGCTATGAGTCTGGCGCTTATCCGTACTTCCTTCACATCCTCATTAGTGCCAATATTTATAGTCTCAGTTTCTTCTTCTACATGCAGGTTCGGGCCTTCTGAATCATCATAATAAGGCTGGAATTCTGGTGCATCGTGACTTTCCTCTTCTATTTTTGCATCATCTTCTTCTCCGTATGCAATAAGATCAGGAATGACTTCTTGCTGGTATGACGGATCTGTGTCCTTAATGTTGCACACTTTCTCAGCATTCTGCCTTTGACAATGCTTTAGAATGGTTACTGTAACCCTGGTTTTCTTGTATGCACCTCAAATGATCTTAGATTCTACTATTTCCGAACTTGTAGGTGTATCCGGCTGTTCTACTTCTTTCACAGCCTTCTTATGTAAACAAAAGTTTTTATTTTCATGATCTCCTTGTACAGCATGTGCAATAGGTGGGCAGCTATCCTCTGTCTGACTGATGTGAGTGTTGCTGCCCGCATTCTCTCTTGAGCCTAACTCAGGATCTTTTTTTTTGGACCCCACTGCTCAAGTGGGACCAGGACTGATAATACCACCTTGACCCGCCTCCCGACTGATAGGACATAAACTCTTTTGGTCTAGCGTTTAAGGATCTATTCACCTCCAGGGTCATGATAGCAGACTGACCCTGTGCAATTGTTTGCTATACAGTGTATTCTGTCATTATTGCCTACCCTTTCTTGCGCCTAAGCTCACTTTGCGCATCCTCTGCCAGTATCTCCAACCGCTCTTGAAACAGAACTTCCAAATCGCTGAGCATGCTATCAACCTGAGCTACCACAGTATCTCCCTCATCTTCATTGGAAGCGAAATCCACATAATAGGTACTGGTAGTTTCTAACACCTTAGGCGATGATTTTGGCTATCCCGACTATAAGGCCTTCATAGCTTATTGATACACTGATGTTGCTGTTGCCGAGGCTGCCACTGCTGAATCTAGAACTATAGCTGGACCTGTAGAAAGTCCTTCAGTTGACTTCGAAGGTGGTAATGCTAACATAGCTGTCCCTGGTGACATGGATGATGTCGAATCCATTCTCAAGTCTACGATTTCCTCATCAAAGTAATAATCTTCCACACATATCCACTCTGGCCCATTGACTAGTTTATCCTACTCAGGCTCTGCAAGTATAAAACACTGATTGGGATCCAGCAATCTTGCACTTACAAAGTTAGTAAAATCTCATGGAATAACGAGCTTTTGGAACTTACGACGCTTCGAGTATCCGTCTTGTGGTTTCCATTCGTATTCCAGTCCTTCAAACTCTCACCTTTTCCTTACGGCAATTAGTTCGGTGATTCCTTGGCTATTCCGCTTGAGAGGTGCTCCTTTCTCATACCCCCACTTTTAACACAGATTCTTGACCATCAAAAAAGGGTTGCCAAAAGCGTCCAAATGGCTGGCATGCTCGAGAATCGGAATGAAATTGACTGGTTCAAAACGGTCGACACGGTAGAGCACATCAGAATGCTTAGGGTCAAAATGAACAGTATGGAGCGACATTGAGGAGACTGCCTCAACCTTCTCCTTTACAAGGTTTTCCGCCATCACAACGACAATGTCGTTGTTCTAACGGAACTTAATCATTTAGTGAAGGGTTGAGGGGATAACCTGATGCTTGTGGAGCCAAGGGCGCCCAAACAGAAGATTGAAAGACAACTCGAGGTCGACAACATAGAACTTGACCTCAAAATGAGTAGGACCAATGATTAAGGGAATGATCAAAATCCCTAGAGCATCATGGTGCGTTTTATTGAACAACATCATCCCTTTCATGGCTGGAGTAATGTCCTCAGATTTAAAGCCAACCTGGTTTGCGGTTCGCAAGGGGCAGACGTTTAAACCGACTCCATTATCTACCAAAGTAAGATGAATGCGGAAATTTTGGTATTGCACCGTGATGAACAAGGGTTGATTATGATTAGTCCCTACTAGAGAAGCTCTGAGCTAGAGAATGAAATGACCTGTGGTGCGGATATCATCCCTACCATGCTTTCCAAGGCTGATGGTTGTATGGTTGGGGAAACATGAGCGGCCTAGAAAACTCAGAGAAATGCCTCTCGGTGTTCAGTCGAAGTATGGATTAGGTCCTAGATGGTGATGTCTGCTTTGACTTTCTTTAACTAGGCAGTGATGTCAACCACAGGTGGGTCAGCTTTGTCATTGGTGTGCTAAACTTTTGGGATTGTTTCCTCAGGGATTTGACAAGGAATATGGTTTTCTGCTTGGGAGGATGAAGTCATGGGCTGGCTGGTTTTGTTTGTCGGAACCGGGGCCTTATATACCCGTCCTGACCACGTTCCCTCATCACACATTTCTGTGGTATAGCTATATGGCATGAGGTGAGTATCCTGTGTCAAGTTGATGACCACAGGAGCATGGGCCCTCAATTCCACTGGGACTGAAACCGGCGAAGTAGGTATCAATGCTTGGTGGGTCAAGTCTTGCCTTGGTTTGGCTAACAAATAGATTGTTCAAGGGTTGGATTGCATAATAGGTCTTGCAGCCATGTGCCTCAGTCGAGCAGTCCGTTGGATCGTATTGATTGTTGAATAGGAAGCTTCAACGAAAGACAGACCAAGCTAATAGGGTAACGGTTCTGAAACATCATGGATGAGGAGAGATGGATCAAATGGTTCAACCTCATCCGAAGAAAGGAAATAGACTCCTGAGGTTCTGGGTGCATGCTCAGGCAAAGGCTGGTTGACTATGTTGCTAGATGTGGCTGTAGATGAATGAGGTGTCTGTGTAGCAAGTGTGGACTCTACCTCCTGTGTGTTAATGGTGATGACCTTCCGGTCAATTAAGCTCTAATTTCTCTCTAGAGTGTATAACAGTTATCCGTAGAGTGCCCCGCGGTTCTATGGTAACTACAATATAAATCTGCTTTAAACCACTACGAAAGTGGGTTTGGTGGTGGGCGGATTTCCAGAAGCTTCAGTAGTGACGCTACCTTTGGAAATATGACACTCAGTGGCTCAACCAGAGGAGTGTAATCTCTCTCGGGTTGTGGGAGCAGCATTGATCCGGGGTAACGCCCTTGCCTTGCCGGTGTGGGCTGGTAGACTAGCTCAGTGGTGATGGTGATTTGTGATGTGCGTGGTACCCTAGGTGCAGGAGTGTAAACAACCTGATTCTGAGCTGGCGAGCTCACCACAATGGCCAGCATAACGGGAGCCCCAACATATGCCACAACATTCTTGGCAGAGTCCTTCTTCCGTGCATACCTAGTGTTGGATCCATTGCCACCGTTGTTGTTGCTGCTCTGCCTAAAGCCATGGTCTCCTTTGCGAATGCTGCTAATGTAGGAAAGCTTCCGCTATTTAGTGAGCCAACATGGGTGCCAGCTTTGATCAGGGATGCAAAGGTGGAAATAGGTTGACTGCTTAGCAGAGCACCGATGGCTGGCTACGCTCCTCGAATTATTATTTCGATAGACTCTTCGTCAGAAAGTCTATCGCGAACTTGTGAAGCGAGGGCTCCCAAGCACCCGACGTACTCCCTGAGGACCATGTTGCTCGTGGGGCTTCTGCTTTATGGCGACTAGGTCCTCGCGCTTTAGGACCATGTCGAGGTTAAAAGAGTACTGCTCCAGAAAAGCTTGGCTTAGATCATTCCAAGTCTTTATGGTGGCCATATCAAGATATGTGAACAATTTCAGAGCTGGACCTGTGAGGCTTTTCTGAAATAGGTGAATGAGAAGTCTCTCGTCAGCCTGTAGCTGAGCGAAATCGCCACAGTAGGCCCTATGGTGTGAAATTGGGCAGCCTTTCCCATTATATTTCTCAAATTCCGGGATATGAAAGTTCGGAGGGAGTATGGCCTCTAGGAAATAGCAAAGGTCTCGGAAAGAATAAGACTGGTGGTCCCCACCCTACCCTTGTCGTAGTGCTTTCTCCAAGTTATTCACCCTCGTGAAAAGTGCATTCGGAGTTGCTGCTAACATTGAATGTGCAACCGGGGCAGGTCTCGCGTACGATGTATCTATAGCACGTGTGTGCTCCTCCAGATCTATCATCTTGCTGCTAACATTGAATGTGCAACCGTGGTGTGATGACTAGCGTACCCGTGCATGTGCGTTATTTGTGGTGGTGTGCATACTAAAGCCTATATCTGATGCCAGGGTATAGAAATGTTATGCTGTGCTGGGCGTGTTGTTGCGTGTGGGTGTAATAGCTATTGAACTGGTATAGTCGGGTTTACAGGCCATTGTACTCTTGTCAGCCCAAAAGGCGGACCACCAGTAAATGGAGGAATATGCTGTGCATGCTGCGGTAGTGATACTATTAGCAGAGTACTTGCGCCTGTCGTTGGGACAACGAGAAGCTGCAGCGACTGCTATGGTGGTGGTGAGACTGGTGCAACGTGAAGTGCCTGAGCAGGCGGAACGGGGTCCTCAGGAATGGGACAAACAAGCACAGTCAGAGTAGGATCCAAAGAGAAGGCCATGTTTTACAGCTTCGGCGCAAGGGCCAGAAGTTGCTGAGACTGCACGGTCATGGAACTATCGGTAGCAATATCGAAGGCTAGAAGAGCAAGCGATAGGGATGTCATAGGGGATTGGAAGTTCAAGGATGCTGCAGGTTGAATTCCTACTAAAGAAACAATCGCAGCTAGCTGTGCGTCAAGCGAAATAGGGTCAACTGAAGGATAGGACATCATCAGATCAGATGCCCTGGTGGTAGTCATGGCAACTGCCTCGGCCACAGGTTCCAGTCCAATAAGGGTCTGCCAATGTCCCAAAACTGAAGGACAGGGAATTCCAGGCACCTAGAAGTGGCTATCATGGAGTGCAGATGGAATGACTGATGTCAAAGTAAAAGAAGGAGCCGCAGAAACAAGAATCCCCTCCAGAGTAGGTGGTATAAAGGTCTCAGAAGCATGCTGGGCCATAACGGACCACAAACGGGTAAGGATGGGGCTGCGATTGCAAACTAGAGGATGACGCCTACGAGGAGCTATCGTCGGAAGTGACGAATAACTCGAGGAAAGACAGTCGAGAACAGTGCCTCAAGACTGAGGTCACCGAAAGGAACTCCCAGGCTCAGACCTAGGAGCTCGCATACAGAACTCTATACCTAACAAAGGAAAAAGAACCTAATGTGTCAGTGGAGAAGTGAAGACAAAACAACAAAAGAAGTAAGTTAGCTATGCAATCGTTTGTTAGGGTGGCATGAATGGCACACATGCACATGAATGCTACTAACATGCTCTCTCTCACCATGCATGTCCCACATAGGGTCGACCATATGGGACGCACTCATGGGTTTGGGTTTTGACTTTGGTTAGAAAAGTAAGGTTCCCGTTCTAAATCTTGGCCGGAGCGCAAGCAGTGAACGGGTGGTGCGTTGGTGGCCTCGTCTCCTGCAGCAACATGGAACTGTACCCTCTACTAGCACCGACACGACCCCAGACAAGGGGGACAAACGAGCAACACACCCTACGCCAAAGCTATAGAACGGGCTGCTAGGATTGTCTTTTGCAAACTGTGGGTGGACTCAAAGGAGAGGATGCATGTCCTATATGATCAATCATGTGATATGCTTTTGTGTCTTTTACTTGCGTTTTATTAAACCATGGGGAATAGTGAGCATTTGTCTCTAGTTATGCCTTATTATTTGTTTATCTGAGTTTGTGTGTTTTATTTTAACCAGATAGGGAAGCAAACATGTCTCTACTCTCCTAATCATGGCAAATACAATTAAAGGGAAGAAAACACACAATCATAGCATCTAAAAAGTCAATCAACAAGCAAAAGGCATGAATATTGCATGTGTTGGTGTAGTGCTCACAAGTAGGTGAATAAAAGCAAGTATCGACAAAAAAAACATGAATTAGGTCATGTGCATGTGCAGTCGCATAGCATTAGTGTAACAAGGGACAAAAAGGCATGTTCAGTCAAATATGTACAAGCAAACAGAACCAGCAAACAAGCACAAAGTATATAGACCAAAGACAAGTAAGGAAACCAAAACGAAAGCTAGAATCTGGTTAGACCCAGTGGAGTCACCAGTTGTTGTGACCATGCCGGTGGAACCCTGCAAGGCTCTCCTTACGGTGCATGGAAGCACACGAGGAGTCCTGATACGGTCACGGCGAAGATGGTGAATCCAGAGAAAAAGACCAGACTCGGAAACACCAAGGAAAGATAAGAAAGGATAAGGAAAGGAGTCACCACCTAGTCTTCTAATGGAAAGACGAGGAAAACCAAGAAGAAATCAAGGTGATGAAAACATGTATGCTCCGTGCCTAACGGATGAAAGGGACAAATCAATGTGGGTCAAAGAAAGGGTAAGGATTCTTGTTACACATGGGAAAAAGGTTAGGCACCCCTATGCGCTCGAGGAACTCAGTCTGTCTAGGTTTCCTACTTGCTAATGGTCGATTGTGTGTGTGCTTGTCTATTCTAAATGCACATGCTAAAAGTGACTGCGAAAGCATGCCAAATCAAAGAAAAGAAATGAATAAAAGGAAAAAAAGATAATCCGAGGGACAAATGTAGGCATTGAGAATGCTGCTTTACTGTACGCCCTTGGGTGATGAGGAAAATCGTGAAAATCGAGAAACTCTCAAAAAGTGTCACGTAAATCAGCAAAAACTCAAAGAAATCCGAGAAAATCAAATTGGGGAAAATAATCCTCATTCGGGACAATGTCGGCAATGTTAAGCTTATTAATGTACGCCCTCGAGCGATGAAAAGTCAAATCAAATCAAAAACACGAAAGTTGGAAGAAATCTAGGAAACAATGGGAAAATCATGTTTGAAACAAGTTAGAAATGCGTGCACAATGTAGGGAAGAAGGCATAGGAAAAAATGCATGAAAAACAACAACAAAATGTACAAAATGATCCTATGAGTGTAAAAATGTAAAATCTAGGGGTTTTGTGCAAAAAACCCAAATTCCGAACAAAAACTGAAATTCTGAATCTAAATCATCAAAAATACATAGGAAAACACATTTTATGTAATTTTGTAGAAATCTAGGGTCCAATGTGCAAATCTGTGCATTTTTTGTCAAATTAAAGATTCCTAGGGGTCAATAAGTAATTTTGCTATCAAAACGTGTATTTAATGCAATTCTGCAGAAATTCAGGGTTAAATGTGCAAGAAAAAGAGTCCATGCTTGAAAACAGAAAGTTTCAGGGACTGACATGCAAATTCACCCTAGAAAACATGCATTCAATGAGAAATCAATAAAAATTAGGAGCTAAAATGAAATTTAGGTCAAATTTGAGCAAATATTTAAATCCCCAAGATTTAATTTACAATTTAAATAGAGAAATAAGCATTCAGAACTATTTCAACAAAGCTCAGGGTTTTAAATGCAAAACTTCTGTACTTAAATGCATGAAAAGCAAATCAATGGGTTTTTGTCTAACTTTTAAGCCTGGAAGACATTTTCAAGAATTTACAGGGGTTCCTATGCAATATTTCAAGACAAATCTTATTTAAATGATTTTAAAAAATATATGTAGGGACCTAAAAGTAAGAAAAAGGACCTATGTGTAAGAAATTAAGGACCTAACTGTAAGAAAATAAAATATCAGAAGTTATTTAAAAGAAAATCTCGTTTTTAAATCTTTTAAAAGGAAAAGGAATCGACGACTGCTGGCGACGGAACTCCGCCGTCGACGACTGTGACCATGCCAGTGGAACCCCTGGGCGCGGTTCACCAAAACCTTACTCCGGTGTGCGGAAACACACTAGGAGGTCTGATACAGTCACGGCAAAAATGGTGAATCCGAAGGAAGAGACAAGACTCGGAAACACCAAAGGGAAGACAAAAGGATAAGGAAAGGAGTCGCCATCTAGTCTTTTAATGGAAAGACGAGGAAAACCAAGAAAACACCAAAAAAAGGTAGAAAGCAAACAAGATGCAATGATGCATGTGTGATCCGTGCCTAATGGATATTGCAAGAATGAATGCAGGCCAGAGAAAGGGTAAGGATTCTGGTTACGCATGGGGAAGGGGTTAGGCACCCCCATGCGCCCGAGAAAACTCAGTCTTTCTAGGCTTCCTACTGTCTATGGTCTGTAAAATGCGTGCTTGCTTATTCTATATGCTTATGCAAGATGATGACTAAAATCATGCCAAGTCAAGGTAAAAACAAAGTCAAAAAGGGGAAAAAGATTATCTCATGGTTGAAATGTAGGCATGGATCATGCCGCTTTGCTGTACGCCCGTAGGCAATGGAAAATCGTGAAAACTACGAAAATCTGAGGAAAACGTGGAGAAAACTAAGCTCGGAGCATGGCTAAAAAGCGTGCACCAAGCTAGGAAGAAAAGACGGGAAAAATCGTGCAAAAAGATGTGCAAAATATGCAAAATGCAAGTGTGTGTGCAAAATCTGAGAATGTAGGGGGTTTTGTGCAAAAAACCCAAATCCGAGGAAAGCCAGAGTCTAAAAGCCCAAATCATCAGAAAACACATGGGAAAACACTTTCCATGCATGCATGCCAAATGTAGGGCAAAACGGGTGTTCCTAGTGCAATTATAACCTCTAGGAGCTAAAATGCAATTTACCCACTAATGCGTGCAATGTATGTGAAAACAGCACATGTCAGGGTAAAAAGGCAGGAAAATAGCTCAGAAATGACCCAAAAAAGTTTCAGGGGCAAAACGGTAATTTTACCCCTAAAAATAGCAAATCAGGCCAATAAAGAAGAAGTCCAGGGGCTAAACTGCAAAATGCCCAGCAATCAAAACATTCAGAAAAAGTTCTGAAGAAAAAAGAGGGCAAAAATGTAATTTTCACTGAGAAAAGAGGCATGCAGAGGAAAATCAGTGAAATAGGAGGGCTAAAATGCAATTTACCCAAGAAAACAGGCTTCTGGAATGTTTTTAAAGATGTTCTGTGCAATTTAACCACAAATCTGTGCATTCAGAGAGTTTCTGGAAAACACAGGGGGCTTCATGCAATTAAACCAGCTGAAAATGTGCATTCAGAAACCTTCACAGAAAACTTAGGGACTTGCATGCAATTTTCACAAGAAAAATGAACTACTGGAAGCATTTGTGAAAA
>JAMKQA010040747.1:0-11291 GCA_024699735.1 Posidonia australis
AGCACAAAAATATACTAAACAAAAATATATGCAACACAAATAGAAGTAACCATGAAAACACACATAAAATCAGCAATCATTAATGCCCCTATTATTCTGCAAATTATATCAACATTTGACAAGATCAATGCAATAATGAATTAGAAGAATCCTGTGTGTTCCCAGGACTACTCAACACTCAGTAAAGAGAAAATCAATAAAATTGATGCAACATTTAAAGAACAGTATCATAGTCCAGATAGAAGACTTATGAACTCAATTATTGAAACAGAAAACATAGTGCATGCAAGTGGTGAACAGAAGCAGGGGAAAAGGCTGAAATTGATTTAGAATACATGCACAGTATGATAAAACCAAACAATCAATAAGAAAAATAGCCAAGGAAGCAAAATTCAAAAAAAAAATTACAAGAAGTCTGATGGCTACAATCAATGTAAAACAAGAAACCAAACCAAAAAATCACAGGAAGTCTTATGATAATCAAGACAATCAATGTAAAGAATGGTTTATAAACAATAGTCTTATGATAATCAAGACAATCAATGTAAAGAATGGTTTATAAACAATATCATAAGTATCGAGTGCGAATCACCATGACAAGGTGAGCTTAAAATACATATAATATATATCAAATGATGTCTTAATATATGTTCCAGAAAATTTCATAGAGATGCTCCTTGGATCAACCATGGACAAATTCTCAAAACAACTAAACACTGAGCAAGCTTCAAATTTGCCAGATTAGATACATAGATTATTTAATCACTCATGTATGACTTCCTAAAACCAACAGAAGGAAAAAAAAATCTGGTAGCCAGGACAGGAAGCAGGATACAAATCGAATATAAATGGACAAGAAGTTGAACAAAGGTCTATTTCTAATGTAGTGTTTGGTATACTGGAATGAGGACTGAGATGGACTAAAATGGAATGAGAGAATTCTATTTCAATGTTTGGTACAAAAATATCTTTGAAATTAACATGAGAATGAAATTCTCTTGAGAATCAAATTCCAATTGAATATGGAAATCTCATTCCTTCTCAAGAGGTTCTATTGAAATCAACCAAAAAAAACCCACCCTCTGCCCCATTCTCGTTTCCTTCCTTCCTCCGAAACCTCAGCTCCATCTCTGCACTCATCGTAGCGAAGACCATAGGGAAGGCAGCCACCAAGGTATTTGCCAAGCCTAATGCTGGATTCGTGGAGGAGGGGGGGGAGGAGAGGTCCAGGTTCACATTCGTTAAGGAGCTGGTGATCTACATCAACGACGCAGCGATTGCGAAAGTAAGGAGCCTCAACACCATCAAAACCACCCTTGAGAACCTCAAGGACCAGCTTGAGTTCATCCATGTGAGATCCTCCTCCTTTGCCTCCTACTTCTATAAACTCTTTCTTTTTTGTTCTTATTTTTAAAAAACGCTTTGCTTATTTTCATGGCCATAATGAGATTATTCAGGGCTTTCTGCTGTACTTGTCATTTCTGTTGAGGAGGCCATAGTTAAGGGACCTAGGGAGGTCGACAGCATGGAACTTGAGATGGGATGCTGGTGGAGGTGTAAGGGTAGGATTGGGGCAAAGGAAGGAGAAGATGGAGGACAAATGGAAGAGGAAAGTGAAGAGGAAGGGGAGGGTGAGGAGGATTGACGTAGATGGAAGGGATTTAGCGGTGGAGGAGTTCGTCATAGTTTTCTGGTCTGGGAATGGTGATGGACGAGTTTGCGAGGAGAAGGAAATTTGATTAGATGTCTAGGTTCATTTTATTCCATTTCATACCAAACGCTGGAATGAACATTCTAATCCATTCCAAATTCTATTCCAAAGTTTATTCCATTCTATCTATTTTCATTCCAGCATACCAAATGCAGCCTAAGCATTATCAACGATAATCTTTTTTATTTAATTGTTTCATCAGTACCAGAAGAAAACATGAAGATTTTAACTGGTGACCCTGTCTAATCCTTCTTAATGGTGCAACCAGAACAAATCAAACCATAATAGAAGACTTCTGAAATCAAATAATTCTCAACCATCATTTTCAGGAAACTATTAAAGCCAACTGAAAACAGACAAACACCTATAAACAATTAAAAGAACAGACAATTCCCCATTAATTTGATCACCAAATGACCAATTTGAAGACCTTCATAACTGAGTTCAATCCATCAACTCCCCATGATAATGAAACGTCCACTCCACACGATGCATTGAAAACCAGCAACTGAATTTTGCCAAAACAAATACCCACATGAATACCTTCCAATGATTTACAAAGAATTCAGCTTCAAGGCAACTGCATAATAACTTCACTTAACTAATGACTCCATATTCATCAATACCTTCTAAATTCACTTAACCAACACGTCCATACTATATCCGAGATCAATTGGAGAAAAACTGCAAGTCTGCAACAAGACGGTACAAAATAATCTACCTTAAAAACTGAACTCCAACTGTAACTGTACAAATTTCCAATGTAAAAAGGACAAAAAATCCTTACAAGAAACAAACCAGAACCTCTGTCATCAGCAAGCATGTCAATGGACAAGAAATCCTCGCAAGAAACAAACCAGAACCTCGGTCATCAGCAAGCATGTCAATGGACAAGAAATCCTCGCAAGAAACAAACCAGAACCTCGGTCATCAGCAAGCATGTCAATGGACAAGAAATCCTTGCAAGAAACAAACCAGATCCTGACACCAGCAAGCATGTGGGTGGGTTACCAAAAAACCAATTGGGAACATAAACAACAAGTCATTACTAAAACATATTTAAAGCAAAGACTAAGTACTTCATCAACAGTGTGTATATAATCTACAGTAAGCACTTGCACTCCAACTATCTAGTAACTGTAAATCAGAAGATTCCGAAGAGGCGAAGAAGCATCCTATAAATCAGCAATAACATCAACTCCCTGTGAGAAATAATCTACAATAAGCAAAGACCAAGTACTTCATCAACAGTGTGTAAATAATCTACAATAAGCACCTACACTCCAACTGTCTAGTAACTGTAAATTAGAAGATTCTGAAGAAGCATCCTATAGATCAGCAATAACAACTCCCTATGAGAATGAAACGTCCACTTCACAGGATGCATTGAAAACCAGCAATTGAATTTTGTAAAAACAAATAGCCACATGAATACCTTCCAATGAGTTTACAAAGAATGCAGCCACAAGGCAACTGAATAATAACTTCACTTAACTAATGACTCCATATTCCCAGTACCTTGTAGATTCACTTAACCAACAAGTCCATACCATATCCAACATCAATTTGAGAAGTACTGCATGTCTGCAACAAGATGGTACAAAATAATCTACCATAAAAACTGAACTCCAACCGTAACTGTACAAAATTTCAATGTGAAACAGACAAAAATGTTCCCAAGAAACAAACCAGACCCTTGGTCATCAGCAAGCATGTGGGTCACCAGCAATTACCAAAAAAACCAATTGGTAACAAAAACAACAAGATCTTACTAAAACATCTTCTAAGCAAAAACCAAGTACTTCATCAACATTGTGTATATAATCTACAGTAAGTACTTGCACTCCAACTGTCTAGTAACTGTAAATTAGAAGATTCCGAAGAAGCATCCTATAGATCAGAAATAACATCAACTCCTTACAATGATGAAACATCCACTCCACAGGATGCATTGAAAACTAGAAATTGAATTTTGCCAAAGCAAATAGCCACATGAATACCTTCCAATGATTTTACAAAGGATGCAACCCCAAGGCAACTGTACAATAACTTTGCTTAAGTAACGACTCCATATGCTTATCAATACCTTCTAAATTCACTTAACCAACAAGTCCATATATATCCAAGATCAATTTGAGAAATATTGCAGGTCAGCAACAAGATGGTACAAATAATCTACCGTAAAAACTTAACTCCCAACTGTAAATGTACAAACTTTCAGTGTAAAATGGACAAAAAATGTTTTCAAGGAACAAACCATGTCCTGTCACTGGCAAGCATGTGGGTGGAACCCATTTGGGAACATAAACAACAAGATCTTACTAAAATGACTTCCAAGCAAAGACCAAGTACTTCATCAACAGTGTAAATAATCTACAGTAAGCACTTGCACTTCAATTGTCCAGTAACTGTAAATTAGAAGATTCCAAAGAAGCATCCTATAGATCAGCAAATAACATCAACTCCCTGCAATAATGAAACGTCCACTCCACAGGATCAAAAACTTAATTTTGCCAAAATAAATAGCCACATGAATACCTTCCAATGATTTTACATAGAATGCAGCCCCAAGACAACAGTACAATAGCTTCACTGAACTAATGACTCCATTCTCAACAGTACCTTATACATTCACTTAACCAACAAGTCAATACAATATCCAATATCAGCTCGAGAAATACTGCAGGTCAGCAACAAGATGGTACAAGATAATCTACTGTAAGACTAAACTGTGACCGTACAAATTTTCAACGTACAATGGGAAAAAATTGCAAGAAACAAACCAGACCCATGATCATCAGCAAGCATGCAGGTGGACAAGAAATCCTTGCAAGAAACAAACCAGATCCTGTCACCAGCAAGCATGTGGGTGGATACCAAAACACCAATTGGGAACATAAACATCAAGATCTGACTAAAGTGTCTTCCAAGTAAAGACCATGTACTTCAGCAACAGTGTGAATAATCTGTCTTCTAAGTAAAGAACATATACTTCTTCAACAGTGTGTAAATTATCTACAGGAAGCACTTGCAATCCAACTGTCTAGCAACTGTAAATAAGAAGATTCTGAATAAGCATCTGATAGATCAACAATACATGTCCAGAATATTTGTGAATAATCTACAGAAAGCACTTCACCACTGCCTTGTAACTGAAAACTTGAAGATTCTGAAATTATATATCATAAATCGGTACATCAGAAATGCATAGCAAATAGAAATGGGTTAGTTTAAGTCTACAAGACAGCAAAACAAGCAGACAATTGAACAAATGGCAAACCACAAAATCCAATATATTACCATCTGTCTAGTTTAAGTCTATCACTCTGAAAAACAAATATATCAATGCTTTACAATTACATCATCACATCTCTACGGCAGCATGGAACATGAAGATTTAGCACCGAGTACCAACTGCTGAAAACAACATAGTTTAAACAATCAGTCCAATAAAAGCGGGTCTGACCTTTCTTAAATTATACAGCGTGCGAAACTAAACAAACAATTTCCAGAAATTAAATAGTCCGACTTCTGAACTAAATGATATTTATTATCTACTAGAAACCAAGAGAATCATCAATCAATCAAACCCTTTAAGCTACATAACAAGAGACAAATTTTATCAAAAAGATCATCAAAGATTATAACTTCAATAAATGATTAGAAACTGAGAAAATTATTGTTTACCGACATCATTGAAATGTATACAATCATACCTCAAGGGAGAATCTGAAAACACATACCAGAATTCTGGAAGACCGTCCGAAATCCATGGAACAGAATGATCCTCATCAATCCATCCAAACCTAAAGAATCATTTACAGAATCACGTCTTCCAATGACAACTGCAATCTCAAAACCGATTCTGAACCTGAGACAATCACACAGTCATTGTCCCAAGTCCCAACAACTCCCATATAATGACCAAATAATTGATACCATGAGAAAATCTACAATCAGAAGAACAGACTCACCAATTGGAACAACAGAAGCGACAAATTTAGACATCAAACACATGAATATTATATCACCAAATCAAAATTAGAAGATTCTGAAGAAGCATCCTACAACTCAGGAAAATCATATCCAAAATATTTACAGTAAACGCTTGACTACTGTCATGTAACTGTTGTGAACTAGAAGATTCTCAAACTATATGGTAAATCAATAAATTAGCAAAGTGTAGCAAATAGATCACTGAACCAATAATATAATTTTCTTGTAGATCGATCCACAAAGCAAACTAATACAGAAGAAGTATCCAGTCTCAGCACCACAATATCAGATCAACAGGGAAGCTCAGCAAGAAGTCCTCGAAATAATATGAACCAGCTCAAAGGCCAATTAGAACACTACAATCTAATGAAGCAACTATCAAATTCCTGAGAATGAAATAATAATCACTAAAGAAACTGAAGAATGTAATCACTAAAGCAACACTGAGATCAAACCCATATTGGTCCAGAAAGCACTGCAAATTTTCTCAAGAAGGCATTAATCCAATCAGCACTTGACCTCTAGTCAACTACTCAAAGCTCAGAAGCAGCAGAAAAACCCTTTCCTGGAATGTACTTCAACCATGAATAACACAACATATAAGCTGGCACAGAAGAAAATCTGGATTAATCGAGAAAACTTCTTCAAAGCAACACAGTAAATTTTACCACACATAACTGCACATACTAACAGGCCATTGCTAGTTGTGGAAGAAAATATGAGTCATTAGAGGGAAACTTAAGAACACTTCCAAGCAGCATGCTAAATCTGACACACAATCTACCACATACTGATATAATGAAATAATATTCATCTTTAAATTTGGAAAAAAAATTACAAAGCAGATCAATTTATTTCAATTAAACACTACCACCAATAATCACATAAAACCAACATATATTTATGAACAAGCAAAACAGGCCCTTAGTCATCTCCAATCAAAAATTCAATCTGGTAATTGTAAGAAGCCAGTGCAGAATTGAAAAAGAAAATGAAAAAACCAAATTGACATAAAGTGGATCATTCAGTAAGAAGAAATTGAAGTAGTGATCCTTTAACGCAATATAATGTAAGTCAACCTATCGTGTCACAGAATGAGGTGCTTAGTGCCAAAGCAGCTCATGCCTACAGCCAATAAAAGAGAAAAATTCAAACAACCTTCAATGGACCTGTGCCTAGATGGTCTGAAACAAACAGCAAACTTAACAGAGAACCTTCAATACTATAAAATCTTACGCAGTAAACAGCCCATTGTACATCTCAAAACAAAAAGTGATCTGCAAATCCCTCAGGTCCAACTGTCACATACTACATTGCAACTCCCAAGAATCCAATCAGTAACCACCACAATCCAGTCTGATTAAATAAATCATAAGAAATCCGGAACTAATGCAACACCAAAATATAGAATTAGCTTACTGGCACAACAATATTATAAGCAATCCTTTCAAGCAAGCTTATGAACTCTAACCCGAATAACTGCACCTCTTCAGACCAATGAATATCAACCAACTTGAAAGTTGATAACAGCAGCAGCCAACTGAGTCGAACAGTACTCTATTCATCTAGAGATTTTATTTATCTGAAACATTCCACCAAATAAAACAAAAACACAATCCACAGTAAGCACATGGACTCCCAACTATTGGTGAATGTTCAGAACACTTGAATTTCAAATAACACTCCTTACAACAAAATCATACAGCAATCACAATATATATCCTCCAAGGAGTGCATAAACTGATAGAAAATTAGCTCACTCCAAATTAAGATGTTTTCAGTAGGTCATCAAGATGTTGTAAAAATCACATAATATGTAGAAAGAATAACTTCAAAACTACAATGCTTTCAATAGGTCCTTAAGATGTTCCAAAAAATCAGGTCAATGCAAACTGTACTACTAGAAACTAAAAGCCTCAATATTTTCACAAGAAATATCCAGAAGAAAAAAAGAAAATTGTCATGCAAGATAACAACATAAATAAGGGACTAGCACCATTTTTTGACTTCCACTTCTCAAGCAAAACATAACAATATCCAATATACAATAAGAACCATATGAATCCATAGCATTTCTTACTAGACACCTGATACCAAGAAGAATCAAGAATACTCCCAAACAAAATTTAAAGCCTGATAACAAACCCAAAAGATAACAGCTATTGATCATCAGCATTATGTAGATAGTATATAAAAAGCACTAATAGGAATAATCCCACTCTCTTATTTGGATTCTTCCCAAAATCGAGATTGCACCCATCTCATCTGATAAAAGAAACCACAACGCAAAAGCAAAATCCACAACAAGAAAAATATAACCATTGAAAAAACTGGAGCATAATATCTCCACAAAAAAGATGGCAGCCACATTTAAGAAATATCAAAACAAAAGCGTCCATCTTTTAACAAAAGCATCCATAACAAGGAGAAAGTGAGAAGTCATCTTTTAACACAGAAGTAACTAGAGTATCAAGATTCTATCTTCCACTCACGTAGCGTCCATCTTTAAAATCTGCTACAAAATACCACTTGGTCAAGCAGCATCCTAATGAGTAGAAAGCAGCATAGGACATATCAATCACAAACTACCAAAGCAACGAGCCCATTGACCCAAAACTTCAGAATTCCAACATTCTACTAGTACACCCCATCTACCTTTGATTGTCTACTTATCTGCTCAAGGACATTACCACGCATAAGACAGAACATGTGATGGAAGGCAGAAGGAAACTGCGATTACAAAGCAAAACCACGATTGGCCCAAGTCAATATGGCAATATCCCACTGCAACAACCACTGCAACACCCCATCTATCTCTGATTCTCTATAATCTGCTCAAGCATATTACCAGGCATCAAGACAGAACACGTGATGGCAGGCATATAAGAAATGTGACTTAAAAGCAAAACCATGACTAGCCCAAGTCAACATGGCAATGATGCCACCACTGCAACACCCGATCTATCTTTGATTCTCTACTAATCTGCTCAAACATATAAGGAGGCATAAGACAGAACACATGATGGCAGGCAAGTCAATAATGGCAATAATTGCACTGCAAAAACAATAATACAGGCTTAAACCTTCAAATAAACACAAAATAATAAAAATAGCCTAAGATTTATATTTGGATAGATAACTGATCACAAATTAGTTGATTACAACTACCAAATCCAAAAGAAACAATCCAGACCCTTTATTTGCAAGCAACATGTGAGCACTGAATCTGGAAGATCTATCATGTAATCAATCCTTGATCCATCTACTAGATGCAATTGCTTTAACAAAATATATGTCCACATGGTATTATTTGTTTAGAAAATCACCCCAAATTCAAAAATCAAAAGAATAAAAAGGAAAACAAACTGAAGATAAAACTGAAAATCTACAACACCTCACAGTATAACAACAAGGCAGCAAAACAAGCAGAAATTGAAAAAGTAGCAAACCAAGCAGAAAACACCTTCTATTAGCAACTGTCTGGTTCGAGTTGATCACTCTAGAAAACAAACATATCGATGCTTTTGAAACAAATCACAGCTCTGTAGCAGCATGGAATATGAATATCCTCAAAAGCCAAAACAACATACTCCAAACAGCCATCAAGAAGAATGAATGTAGGACCTTTTTTAGATTTTACAGCATGCAAAACTAAATAAACAACTTCCAGAATTTAACAAGTTTGACTTCTGAACTAAACGATCACTTATCTACCAGAAACCAAGAGAATCATCGATGAAACAAACACATCGAATTACATTACATGAGACACAAACCTTATCAAAAAGATCATCAAAGATTATGACTTCAACAAATGATTAGAAACTAAGAAAATTGCTGATTTCCTCCATTTTTGGAGTGTATATGATCGTACCTTTGGGTAAAAATCTGAAAATACCTACCAGAATTCTGGAAGACCGTCCTAAACCCATGGAACAGAATGATCATCATCAGTCCATCCAAAACCTAAAGAATCAATTACAAACTCACGTCTTCCGACGACAACTCCAGCAAACTCGAAATCGATTCCGAGCCCTAGACAATCACACAGTCACGGTCCCAACAACTCCCCCTACGATGTCCATATCAATTACAAACTCACGTCTTCCAACGACAACTCCAGCAATCTCGAAATCGATTTCAAACCCTAAACAATCACACACTCACGGTCCCAACAACTCCCCTACGATGTCCAACTAATCGTTACAATCAGAAAACCTACAATCGGAAGAACACAGGCAATAAATTTAGGCATCAAACACATGGATATCATATCACCAAATCGAAATCCAAGCAATCCTACCTAGAACGGTAAGAAAAACGACAAAACAGAAAGAAACAAGAAGATACGAACACCACAAGAACGCGGCAACAAACGAAAATCGCAATGGCGAAGGAACGAACAAGTCTATTTATTGAAGGGAGAGGGTGACTAATTCCAGGGAAGAAACGGTGGAGATCGAGGGAAAAGGTTGGAACAATGGACGGTAGGATGTGCGGGTCGCGGTGATGAAGCAATGATAATAATGACACATAAAGATAAAATGATAATACGATGAGGTGTCGCCGCCGGTTGGTAAAGGATAGGATCGAATTGAATGGATAGAACGTTGCACACCATGGTATGGGACAAAATGCAAGGATAGGATCGAATTGAAATGATAAGGTCTCACATGATTGGAGGTGATATCGACAAGTGTCGATGTTTTGTAACTTTATTGTTAGAACAAATGCAAGGAAATTAAAGATAATTATTGTCAATCTCAGAGATTGGAGACCATCCTCCAATTCAAGTAGAGCTCGTCAAGATCTAGACATTTGATACTTGCAACTAAGGGTGCAAACGGATACGATATATCCATAAAATATCTGTATCAGTATCTATATCCGTATCTGTTTATGAGTGGATACGGATATCCATATCCGTCTAAGAGCAGATATGGATACGGATATGTCTTTTGAATTTTCAACGGATACAGATACGAATATCCGCACATATATATATAGACAACTTTGTTTATCTTAACATCTAATCATAAGATTAAAAATCTAAACCGCTAGATTTGGTCAAAACTATTTAAAATATTTGTATATAAAAAATCAAGTTATTTTGAAATTCCTAAGTATTAAATTTAACATGTACTTGTTATAGTTTATACAGAACCATTGAATTTGACATGAATAGATCTATATGTTATGAGTTTATAAATGATATAGATTTTGGTGTGTACTTAATCTAAATGATATATATTAAGATCTATGGATTACATTTTAGTTTTGAAACTTATAACTTAGAGATCTAGTGATTGTTGCTTTAAAACCGTTGAATTTGTACATGAATAGATATGTATATTAAAAGTTTTTAAACGATGTAGATTTTGACATGTATTTAATCCAAATGATGTAGTTTAAGATCTGTGGATTATATTTTTATTTCGTCAAATTATTTATCTACTTTACGAGGATTTTACTTTGTCACTTATAAGATTTTACTAATTTTAATTAACAAAATATGTTATAAAATATAATCGTTTTTTATTAATCATTAATTAATTATACATCCATAATGATGGAATATCAAAAT
>JAMKQA010040748.1:0-12904 GCA_024699735.1 Posidonia australis
ACCTCATAAAGACCAAATGTCTGAGTGTAGTATTTCTCCTTGCAAACAATTTATTTTCCATACATGCTTAAATAAATTAAAATTTTAGATGCACTTGTCTAGGAATATTGGCATTTCATCAGTTTAAAAAATGAATTAAGAATTAAAAACCAGACATCATCCCTATCATAAAAAAGAATCATACTTCCACTTGACGAAATCCTGCCATAAAAATATCAAATACTAAATGCACTTGTTCAAGAGTTTCTTCTAGAAAATATTCAACATCATCTCCACAAAATATCAAAAACAAAGTTTACAAATTCATGTGTCTAAAAACAAAGTATCCAATCTACAGTTCACTACAAGGGCTGAAAACAACCCTAATCCATTTCCTATCCACTTCAGCAACAATAATAACAATAACTCTGAAACTTTCATTAGCAAATATTTGGTTTGCAGTATAGCTCTTGGAATTTGCGTGAATCTAAAAATAATAATCAAGATAATGCTATACATCTCTACTACCATTACGTGTACAACAACTACCCAACAACAATAACTTCACATGCATGGATTAACTTCACATGCATGGATTGCACAGACAAAAATAAAATTATTGTTACAGACTTGCCATCTACGAAATAAATCAAATTTCTCTTTCTTTCTTTCTTTTGAGTTGTTAACTAGAATATTACAAAAATAGATGGCATGAATTTTATTACTACTGGACACCTCTAAGCCTTCACCCCTAAATCTTAACTAAAGTATCTGATAAGCCTAAACCCACTCACCTGGGGAGAACGACTACGAGAACCCAATGATCTCAACCACGCGAAGGTGCAGGCTGATCGCTACACTACGCCGACACAGCCCATGCCCCAAATCACAGGAGGAAACGAGGAGGGCAACAGCCACCAATGGCAACGTTACTGATCTCCCAAAACACCCTCCGGCAAAAGCTCCCTGCTTCTCTTCTCTCTTCCTCAAGCGCGCGCCACTTCTACCCAAGACGAGAAAGAAAGGGAGGAAGGAGAACTGAGATGGGGAGAAAAAGACCACGACAGAAGAAGGCGCTGCGAGGGAAAGAAAATAAAGGGTTTTAACCTTTTAGGACGGGTATGGGGGGTAATGGACCTTAGCGTATGCACATAAATATATAAAGTCCATAAAAAAAAATTTAAGGTGTTACACATATAATAATTGTGTCTACTCAGTAGTACACAAGACATAATAAAAATAAACCCAAACACAATTATATCTTATTGTGTTAGGAATTAACTGGCTTAGGAGAAATGGAAGGAGAAGTTAATTGGTGCTTATTCACTTAAAAAAATATTTATTTAAGATGAAGAATAAGAAAAGAAGAATGGATTCTTTGGTGGGTGGATAGGTGATTATTTATTTAAAAAATATATGATTTTAAATTATAAATATTATATAATATTATTTTAAATATAATAATATTTATTTATGAATATTATTTCCTAATATTTTATAAAATCTTATTTATTTATGAAATCTTATTTTGTATGGTTTCAAATAAAATAATATTGATTTAAAAATAACATTATTTAATATAATATATTGTTATTCTATGCATACTATATTAATATACATGTGTCTCAATACTTATTCCAATTTTCAACCAAACTAGAATAACTTCCAAATTACACTTATTCAACTTAATAATTCTTTTACTTCCAAACAAAATAGTAATTCCAACATAATACTAATACCATTTTTACTTATTCCTATTTTTCTTATTCCACATCTAAAGAGGGGCTAACGAAATATCCTCACTTAAAACTGATGATGTTTAGAATTGTGAATAAAGCTTAACATCATTTTTTAAGAAATTCGTGATCTGAATTATAAGTAATCGAAAGAAATTGGTGATCTTATTTTTGAAGAAATTGATGATCTTTTTTAAAGCAAATCCATTTTAATTAAAAAGATTGTTTTTTATCGATAAGAGTTGCAATTTACAAATAATAGAATAGAATCAATTTGAAGAGATTTTTGAAGGTTTTAACAACATACATTGTTGAACATACTTATGGATATTCAACTCAAAATTAATTATCAACCAATAAAAACTTCCCTACATTATCTCATTTAGGACTTTTCTAAGAACTACTATGTAGATTTGTTTTTAAAAAAATATATTGTTACAAATTTAACCCATTGATAACATACAAATATTAAGTTCACTAAATCAGATATGACATAGTTACCAAATCCACAAGCTAATATAGTGTAAAACACATCCATAACCTACAACTGTAATGCTTTAAAAGCAACAGTTTTATAGTTTAAGGCCTTAAGAAAGTGTCATTTGGCTTTAAGTTTTTTACTCCAAGATTTTAAGTAAGTGTCATTTGGTTTCATGATATACGAAGAGTATAACATATGAACATGGTATGTGACACTCTCTTATTATATAGCGAATTAAAAAATAATATGTCATGAGACTTATGGTTGCTTAATTATTACGTAACTTGTGAAGGTGCACCAAGTTTAATGTAATTAATTGTATCATACACAAATTATAAGAGAAAATATAAATGGAAAGTAATGATATAAAGTCTTAAATATTTGACATTCTATAAAAAATTACTTCTATTTTTCTTTATTCCTATATTATTTAGATTCATTTTCTCACTCTTATTTTACATCACTATTATTATTTAGTTTTTTTTATCTGTGTAAAATATATTTTTAGTATATTGTAAGGCATACCAAAAGCATAGCATGTGATACATCAAATTATCATCAAATGTAGCATAATGTCTTTTCATCTTCTTTTATAAAAATTTATATATAATATGTTATTTATAATCACATTTCATGTTTATAAAGTTAAATATTACCTAAAGTGTTGAACATTTGATATTCCTTATTCTTATATTATGTTATTCTTATATAAAGTTACCTACATTTTTCTTTATTCTTATATTATTTAGATTCAATTTTTTCACTCTTTTTTTACATCACTATTTTAAAAATTTATAATATAACACAATATTCTTTAATCTTCTTTTATAAAGATTTGTATATAATATGTTATTTATTACTATATATCTCATGTTCATAAAGTTAAATATTGCTTAAAGTGTTGAATATTTGACATTCTATAAAAAGATATTGATATTTCTCTTTACCCCTATACTATTTAGATTCATTTTTTCACTCTTTTTTTACATTACTATTATTATTTAGTTTTTTTTATTTTTAATTGTGTAATATATGTTTTTAACATATTATCTATATTCATTTTTTTAAAATAACATATGACACACCAAATTAACATCTGATGGAAGATATTCTCCTTTCATCTTCCTTTTCTAAATTATATATATATATATATATATAATGTTATTTATTACCACATCTCATGTTCATAAAGTTAAATAATTATTCAATTTAAAGTTTAATTTAGCTCCATTTAATTTTGTGTTTTTCTAAATAAATTATTTTATAGTTACTTTCCAATTGACAATTAAAAAACAATCAAACTAATATTAGAATTATTATAATACTATAGAAATATGTTTATCTATTTTAAACTATAACTTATTTGAGGATTCATCCTTCTTAGAAGTGTGAAACTCTTTGATATGCTACTACTTTTTAAGTTCCTCCTACTAAATCATTTGACTTTTAACTTTTAGTCATTTAGTTTTATGATATTTTAAAAAGTTTATTTCAAATAAATAAATAATTAATGTTAGGTGCAAACACAATCTTAAATTTTCATATTACAATTGAAAATATATTTATAAAAAATATAAATAAAAAATAGAAAACAATATTTCATAATTCATATTCTATAATCTTATTATTAGGCATATATAGTTGATACGTGCATTGCACATTTCTTCAAAAAAGTAACAATTTTGTACCCTAAGGTCTTAAGATAATACTACTTGACTTGAGAATATATTAAGATTATGTCACGTGGCATAACATGTGTTACTCCATACATACAGACTCAAAAGATGACATGTCATGAGACTTATGATTACTTAATTGTCTCATAACTTGTCGAAGTCCACTAAGGTTAATGTAATTAATTATGTTCATACACAAATTACAAGAGAACAATATAAATGTAAAATAACGAGTTAAAACGAACATTTAACATTTCATAAGAAATTACCACTGTTTTTCTTTATATCTATAATTATTTAAATTCATTTTGATTTTCATTTTTTTTTATATCACTATTATTACTTAGTTTTTTTTTACATTTAATTATATAACATATATTTTAAATCTATTATCTATACTCCTTTAAAGAAATGAATAGGAGTTAATTAAAGACACACCAATAGCATAGCATGTGAATATACCAAATTGCATAATGTCTTTTCATCTTCTTTCATAAAGTCTTACATATAACATGCTATTTATTACCACATATTGTATTCATAAAGTTAACTATTTCTCAATAACGTATAATTTATCTTCATTTATTTTATATTTTTAAAAATAAATTATCTTTTAGTCACTTTCTAATGGACAATTAAAAAATCAATCAAGACTAATATTGAAATTATTATAATGTCTATATAAATATTGTCTACTTTAAATTATAATTTGATTGAGAATAAGACATTCTTAGAAAAAAAAACTCCTCATATTCATAATTTGTTACTACTTTTTAACTTTATCCTAATAAATCATTTGACTTCCTCATGTAAACTATAATTCTTTCACATGCATCAATTTATCTCTAGAAAATCATAAAATGAATAGTTGTGTAATGTTTAGGTTTAATTACGTGTATTTCTCAATTGTATATCTTTCTATAGTTTAGGTTTACGATTAAACATGTCAAAATAAAATATTTCCTTAGTCATCTAGAGCATCAATTTCTCATTTTACCTTAATAATCTAGATTTCCTATAATACATGTCAAATATTGGTTTTAGTAGATAAAATCAACAAAGAGAAATCTTTCCAAATTTCATGCTTAAATTAAATTCTTTAATAGAATAAGTTATTCAGTTAGTTCATTACAAGCAAAAAACTCCATGCAATGGATGGGATGAAAAAAAAACTCTCAGAAAGGAAAATATAATTGAATCATTTAAATTTAAAAAAAAATATATAAATAAGTTTGAATTTTAAAAATATTAAGAGGGATTTTTATCTACCTAACCAAGTTTTAGTAAAAATAAATTTAAAAGAATAGTTAGGAATCAAACTAACATATCATCGATTAATTATAGATTAATAAAAAAAATTGATTTAAGGTAGGAGAAAAAATTAGAAGCAAACTTCAAATAATATAAAAATAAAAATAAAGAGAGTTGAAGAAGAACTGAAATCTTAAAAATCATAATATAAGAAAAATCGTCAATTTGTCATTAAGGTAAATTAAATGGAAAACCATAACAATAAAAAATGAAGAAGAATTAGCTAGTGACAAAAGGATAATTTCCTAAAAGATGGTAATTTAAAATTAAAACTATAGGAGAAAGAAGATTAAATTAAATGGAAAACCATAACAAGGAAAAAAGAAGAAGAATTAGACAGCGATACAAAGATATTTTTCTAAAAAATGATAATTTAAAATTAAAACCACAGGAGAAAGAAGATTTTGTGTGGTCGTTTACATAAATATTAAATAGAGAGATTATATTGAGATTGGGGGAATATAGGTCTCATATAATATTTAAATGAAGAAATTATATTGAGATTGAAAGAAGGGAACGTGGGTTTCCACATCCATACTTTCTCACTTTTGCAAAAATAGTATACATAGATAGATAGATTTTATTTTGATTCTTTTAGTTAAGTTGTTTAATTTGAAATTTGAATTTAAAAAGTTTAAGAAGAAAAATGAAATCAAAATAAAAACAAGTGGCTAAGAAATTAGAAAAAATAAGGGGAAAAAAATGAAAAGTACAATTTTGATCAATTATGTTTCTAAGGATCAACACCATACTTTATCTTTCCTACATAATTAGTACGTATGTATACGTGTGTGTGTGTGTGTGTGTGTGTGTAGGCTAATTTTTTGGTAGGGAGCGACTTTAAATAGCTTAAGTAAGGCCCTCAATATGGATTGTTTGATTATCATCTGATGGTTTTTAGATATTTACATTTCAGTAATTATTTTAATCAATTTTTAGATCAGAATTTTGATCCTATTGCATGATTTCAACCGGAAACGTGGGTTACTATTGATTGTTTCCTTTTTTGAAAATATCTTGTTGTAAACATAATTAAAATTTATACTTTGATTTGGAAGTTTTTTAACCGTTTTGGTTTTTTTTGGTAACATGGACCTTCATCAACTTCTGTGTTTTTTGTGTAATATTTTCAGAACACTTAATTGAAGACGAGTTTCGATTGTAACTCATTGTTGCAATGTTATGTGATACAACATATTGATCAGACATTTAATGATTTGGAGGATGTGAAGTAATTTTATTTTTCTTATGATGGCTGAGTTGGTTTTTTTGTGCGTTCTCATACCACTAAATTTTGGTTTAATAAGAATACTAAGCAGAAAATTTGTTTCCAGAAAGTATTTTTATATTCTAAGGAAAAAATCTACAAAAATGTTGATCTGGGTACTAATAAAGAAATTGTTGCTAAGCGTAGGAAGGAAATTAGTTTTACTGGAGCTGGTTGCGAAGTAAAGTTAAAAGTTAAAATAGATACAAATTATGAAAAGTTGGTAGTGGTTGAATTTGTTGAATGAACATAATTACTAATTAGTATCTCCTTCAAAGTTGCATTATTTGCCTATAAGTAGGTCAATTTTTGTTGCTAAACAGTTAGAAATAAAAAGATTACAAACTGCCAACCTTTGAACATTTCAGCAAAAAATTGTTTTGAGTCAATAATCTGATGAGTACAATAAAATGAGATATATAAAAAGGGATATTTGTAATTTTCAACGTGATTTTAAAAAGGAAACAAAGGATTATGATGTTTAATTTGTCATAGATCATTTTCAACTGCAAAAGATTTTTTTTATGCAATAGAGAAATATGATAATAGACAATTGAAGCATTGTTTCTAGTCTGATGAAATATCTAAGCAAAATTTTAAGATATTTGGTGATGTAGTTATATTCGATACTACGTATCAAAGTAATTTGTACTCTTTAGTTCTTAGTGTTCTTTGTAGTGTAAATCATTATTGAAAAACCATAAGTTTTGGTTGTACATTGATATCAGATGAATCTCAGTTAACATTCAAGTGGGTTTTCACTAAATTAATTGAATGTATAAGTCGAATACCTCCAGCAATTATTACAGATCAGGATCTAACCATGAATGCAGCAAGTATGAATATTTTACCATGTACCATGCATAGATTCTATGCGTAGTATATTATGCATAAAATTTCAAAGAAGTTTGGTGGCATTGTAATAAAATTTGATGCAATTTCTGAATTTGATTTGATAATGTATGATTCAGAATTTGTAGAGGAATTTGAGAAAAAAAATGAAAGGATTGGATCGAGAAGAATAATATGGAAAACAACAAGTGGTTGACATCAATTTACAACATTAAAGAAAAATAAGTACCAACTTATACGATTAAATCATTCTTTACTGACATGACAACAATGCAAAGAAATGAAAGTTTGAATACTTTCATTTAAGTATTGTATCATATCATAGTTCTTTAATGGAGTTTGTGAGTCAATATGAGGATTGTTTAAAGAGATAATGTAAAATAGGAAATAATTATGATTTTGAGTCGAAACACAAAAATGTAAAATTGTGTAATGGCATTGCAATAGAAAAACAAATTCATAGTTTATATATAAGGAGAATGTTCAATTGTTTACAAGAAGAATTGAACAATAGCTTTATGTACAATGTATATCCTTCCCAAACAAATGATCTATACATCGAGGTAAAATTTATAGTATTTATTACATATTCTGCATTTACATTGTGGTAATACATTACTGAATTTCATGTTGTAGTAATTTTACCATATTAATGTAAACTCTAGTAATTATAGAATGTCCTATGATTTTTAGGGGAAAAAACACATTTATAGTGTCGACGAAGAGTGATGATAACAATTATAAACTTGTTATTTCTGATCAAGACAGGACTAAGTCGAGTTGCAGTTGTTGTATGTTTGAATTTAAAGGATATCCATACAGACATTTGATTGCTTTCCTAATATTTTAAAATTAATACTCTACCTAAGCATTTTATTTTGAAGAGGCGGTTTCATTCCATTAAAGATGGCATTAAATTGGACATATACTTAAACAATAATGGTTTGTGTGAAGGTTCTCAATACATGGAGGTTGTAGAGTTGGAAAAATAAGTTACTAGCTGTGTTGCTCGTGGCGAGGGATTTTACAAGTATGCAAAAGAACACATAAAACTAATGATTGATGAGATGGATAAGATGCCATCTACTGCAATAACTGAAGTTAATGAATTCAGACATATTGATTATGGCAAGAGATCGGAATGTCGTTTGACTATTCGATCATTCTGTAATGATATTAGTCCTACTAGGGAGTTAACTATTCTACCTCCTTTACATGTTAAAATCAAGTGGTTGAAGTGGTAAGCCAAACAGTGGTGATGTTCCACGTATTCAATCGGATAGAGAGAAGCGTGCAAAAGAAAGGAAATGCAAGAATTGTGGGAAATATAATGTTAACCATGATTTTAGAAATTGTCCAGACAAGAACACTGAGTTGCCAAATATTGCATCATGGTATTTGAATTTATTTTTAACTATTTACATGTTATTTTCATATAAGTCAATTTTTTAACAATTATTTCTTTCGACATGTTTTACAGTGTTGTAGATGAAGAACAAGGCATAAGCCATGGTACACGGACTGATAAAAGTGATAAGCAACTTGTAACCATGCCGGCGACAGCCTCGATGCTTGGCGCGAAAGGCCAAATACGCGAGGGTCGACAAAGTCACGGCAAAACAATAAAAAGCAAATGATAAAAATGCAGGAGTCGCCACCTAGTCTACTTGAAAACGGGAGACGAGGAAAACCACTTTAAAACATTTAAAATCATGCCATAAAAACCAATGGAAAAGATCAACACGAACCAGAAAATGGGCAAGGATCCCTATTACGCACGATGAAGGTATTAGACACCCTCGTGAGCCCGAAATCGGTCTTTCATGAGTTTTTCGTTTACTTATATGAAATGTTGGCTTTCCAGCCTGTTTCTGTATGTCCAAGGGCGATATGCCATGCAATGCTATATGCAAGTGGTACCTTATGCTAAACATGGATAGAGGGACAGTAGGATGTGTCTTAATGCTCAGAAAGGTCACCCAAGTTGTGGATCACAAACACCGGTGCAAAGATATTGCACGGATATAACCACGTATCCAACAATATCGGGTGGCTAACGTCCTCGCTTCGCTATATGCAAAACCTATGCTACCATATACAAAAATGAATGAAAACAAACTAGAGTCATCCCGATATATCCAAGAAGACACCCAAAGAAAACCAAAGGCAAAGCGAATCGGAAACCATGCTAAACACCATGCCAAAAACCACTGTGTGCAGTGAAAAAACCAGGCATGTGCGCTTGTGTGGTGCGCCAGTCTGGCTCTACTGATGTGTGCCAGATAAGTGTGCCAGTGAAGTGAAATGATGTCTTGTAAACATGCATAAAACCATCTGAAAACGTATCATGAATATCTCCCGATCACATATGAGTGAGTTTCCCCTCTTTCACAAGGTCATAAAGGAAACAGGAAACCTAAGAAAGCATGATGTGGGTCTTGTGCTCAAGGGCTATATGCCTCACACAAGGCCACACAACCCTACTAAATAAAACCAATGGGTTTCAGCCATGCTATCCAGATCTGAATCATGGACTGTTGCATGAGAACATCCCAAACAGGAGTTCATAGGGCAACCAGTTCACCAGACCACAACAACAAGCTTACTATGCAATATGCAAAACTAATATTAACAATGCTATCATTGGCTGAAATCGTGCACACCAGAACATGACATATCAGAGAACACATACTAGGAAAATCACACTCCAAAACACTCGGAAAAGCATGCAGATCATGATGCAAAGTTGGTGGCTTGCACTGTGACCAGGCTGGTGCACCAGGATGGTGCGCTAGGTTGGTGCTCTGGCTAGGTGTGCCACCCTGGTGCGCCATGTAGGTGCTCCAGTTTGATGCAACCCAGAAATTCTGAATCAGACTGCAGTCTGATTTCAGAATCTGGGCCAGATGCAAGAGATAACTTTAGTTAATTCTATCCAGATCAATTATTTAGATGCTAGAGAACTTAAATATGATAAATCGTCAAGCATAAAAATTCTCTTATTATTTCTCTCCTCAAATCATGCTTATTCATGGGTTATAAGAGGTTGTAACTACTGCTTGGTGGATTTCAAGGATTGTGTAGTGATTTAATTAGCTTAACAACCATGTAGAGATGATAAACATGTAAAAAATATGTTTACAGTTCATTTCATAGCTAGTGGTTGCATTGGATCATTATTCATTTATTTAAAACAGAAACCACATAATGCAGAAATTATCATGACACAGAAACATATGAACACCCATGAAGGAGCATCCAACTTATCATAAAGGCTTGATTACATATCAGTTGGTTGCATGCTTTATTCAGAGTATTGTCTAAAAGTTAAGTAAAGAGAGAAGTAAAGGCCCTACCTTGCCTAAGATGTTTCCTCCTTAGATCTAAGTAAAACTCCTTCTTGTTGCTTTGGATCAGTTGGGAGTGCTCTGAGATGTGAGAATATACTCTGGAAATGAGTGTAGGTTGCTAGGAATAGAAAGCTTTGCTGAGAGTAGGTGAGTAGCTCAGCTAAGAGATAGTAGGTAGCTCAGCCAAGAGAGAAAAAAAGGTTGCTAGTGGAAGTCCTTTTAAAGAGTCTCAACAAGGTAACTCCATGGGATGTAAACAGTCTCGAAAACCAACAGCCTTGCGTAAATTCGTAAGGAATATCCACAGGCGAGGGTTACAAGCACGGAAGATGGAAAGCCAGCAGCCAGCACCCTAAAAAATGGTTGTGTGCCGGCTTGGTGCGCCACTGTGGTGCTCCAGCTTGGTGAGCCACTGTGGTGCTCTTGCTTGATGCTCAAATCTAGTGCTCCACATTGGTGCTCTCTACTAGCTGCCTGAATTGCTAATTGGGCCACAGACTTACTACAGGCTTGTGGTCAGTTTGTGCAATGATCTCTGGCTCGTTAAAATGTCAAATAAGACTCAAAAGTGGTTGGACTGACCGCATCCAAAGCAACATCTTCAGAGAGTTTACCTATGAGCCACCTCAAAATCGGAGTGTCTACACAACTACATAATTAGTTTCATTTATTTTCAACTAAATTTTTTGTACTTAAATATTTTTATTCTTGTTGTTGGAGTAGTGATTCGATGTAAACTAATTTTTAAAAAAGTTAGTAATTAATGATAAATTCTTAGTTTTAAAGTTTGTATTGTATTTATGTATACATAATTATTTTATAATGTCATTCTTTATTTGATTGAATGAATGTTGATTTGTGGACAAAAAGGTTATTTGTTAAAAAAACATGTTTAATATCTGTCGTAAGAAGTATATGCAACAAAGTCTAGCAATTAAATTAAGTATATACTGATAATGGCTAAGTTTTAGTACATTCTGATGTAACATATAACACACAACATTCATTCAATTATGTCATTATTGTTGATGTAAGTAAAATATGAGTATTAATATGGTAATCCTAATTCAAATGATTTTAGACAATTCAGTATTATTCAATGTTATAGTTAGATTTATTAATGTCATTCATTTCTTTAAGTTAATATTGAAAATATCCAATGTGTTACGCACAAAAGTATGCAATACACAATTTTGATTAAGTAAAACACCATAATATTGAAGATCTACATGATTGATCATAACTAAGCAAAGCATTGTAAGTCACTACCTGAATAAGTAACTAATACAGGAATCGTATCAATGTTTTCATTAGGACTGGCAATGGGTCGGGTCTGGACTCAAGACCCATGAGTCTGGACCCGTAAAGTATGGGTCTGGGTCCTAAAAATGAGACCCATGGACCCGTAGACCCAGACCTGCCAGACCCACTCATTTACTAGGTCGGGTCTAGGTCAAAAAATACCCAGACTTGTGGACCCACAGACCCGATTTATATATAATATATTATAAGTTAAATATAAGGGCTAATGTATAATATTTACACTATATATATAATATATATTATTATACTCTTAAATTTCATTCTCTTTCAAGTCTAAAATTGATGTGACGTATACACATTGACAGAGAATTGTTGTAGAAACATTGACAAAGTTGGTTTGTTGAAGTTAGATATATTTATTTATGTGTTGTTCAACTATCAATGGTTCATGATATTGTTCATGTTATTGTAAACACCCCGAAGTGACTCATTGATAATTCTCCAGATGTTGCTTTGGATGTGCTGACCCTTGAACCAACCCTTAACCCATAGCAAGCCTGCAGCCCAACTAGAAATCTAGAAAGTAGGAGAGAGCACCTAGCTAACACACCTACCTGGCACACTTACCTAGCACACCTAGCTAGCACATTTACCTAGCACACCTAGCAGGCGCACATGCCAGGCACACATACCCGACGCACATCCCAGGCGCCCAGCCATTTCGTAGGCTGCGGGTGTAACGCCCCGAACCCGGGCACGCTACTAAACAATAGCATCACAAGGCTAATTACACAAATTACAGAATAAAAGACTGTAACCAGGCTCACCTCTAGGATCACGATACGCGACTAGAAACTCCGATTCCTGCACCGGAAACTGGCTGCACGCGGCCTACACCTGAAACACACACAGCACGCGTGAGTGACATCTAAGTCACCCAGTACGCGCCCCTAAAACACCCAACTACAAGCAAGCACAATAAAACCAGA
>JAMKQA010040749.1:0-10964 GCA_024699735.1 Posidonia australis
GCAGACCTGTCCTTATTGTTTTGCATGATTTTTCATGTTCATGGTTTTCCTCGTCTTCCATAATAGACTAGGTGGCGACTCCTGCATTTTTGCATTTTTATTTTATTTTTTCGACGTGATTTTGCCGACCTTTCGCATTATTTTGCGATCTCTTCGCCGGCATGGTTACAACACCCAAATTCATTTATTTAGGTTACACATTCCTCCATGTCATTACATGGGGAAAACATCACTTACATGTGCTCAACATACCTTTAAAACCATTTATCATTCATTTAAGTTCACATTTAAGCATATCAAGGTCAGGGCAAAAACGACAGACCGAAACCAAGTTTGGTATACCGAAACTCCCTATTTCGATCGACCAGATGATTTCGGTCTACCGAAACCTGGGATCTGGCTTAATCTGTCTGGATTTCGGCATACCGAATCCAATTCGGCATACCGAAACACCCGTAGACAAGGCACACCCCTGCCCCAAGCGGTGGAAATCGCCCAATGTGGGAGTCCCGATTGGACCCTCCAAACACTAACCAAAAATTTCCAATAAATCATGCGACGTAGACCCTTGAGTCTACTTCAAAACCCCTTAAACCATTCATGATTTCATTCACCACACAATTCACACGAAAATCACAAGGCAAAGGGGCTCAAGAATGGCTACTATAGCCTTCAACCCCAAACATTGCACTTCTCCCATAGATATCAATCCTAACCGCATGATATCTATATTCTCATGCTATTTATCACATTTCCATGCAATTTACCCATTGTTAAGGAAACACTGAACTAAGGAAAGGGAAGGGGTCGCGTACCTAGCTCAACCCTTCCCGCACTCCAGTGAGCCGCCTTGAGCCTCGGCGAAGCCTCTCCTGCTGCCTCTTCCTCGGTTGCGTGTTGTTCCTCCTTCTCTTCTCCTCTCCTTGCTTGCCACTGCCTTCCTTTATCTCCTCCTCCTTCCGCGTCACGCTGGCTGTCCATCGCATCGAAAATGACGTCGAGGCACGGGCCACTGGCTAGTGGTGGCACGAGTGCGAAAGAAGAATACGGAATGGTGCAGGTTCGTGAGAGAGAGAGAAAGTGGAAGGAAAAAAAGAAGGAAAGAAAAGACGGGCACGTAAATCGAGGCGACTGTGCATCCTCAAATCAGACTCCACATTGGTCCCAAATCACAAGCAGGAGCACAGCAAGCCAACCACAAACTCACACATCCAAGAAATAATAGATTATCCATTAATAAACCATTTATACAATATTGCAATTAATTACATGGTTTATAAATGAAAATGGATAATCAGGCCCAAATGTCATAGGTTATGCTTAAGACCATCTACAAGCAAAACTTTTTCAATAGAAGGTTTTGAGAGTTACCTACATTTCCTATCCCCACTATCCTTCCTTTTGCATTATCACCAAATGTGAGGACTCCGACTTCTTTGGTGCTCAATGTACAGAGGAGCCTATGATCTCCTGTCATATGGTGGGAGCATCCACTGTCTAGAATCCACTTCGAATTCATGATTTTTCTGTATCGTAGGATGCAAGCAAGGTCTTAGGTACCCATATCAATTTTGGTTTCCTTTTTATTCCATTTATTTTAGTTTGATTTTTATTAACCCACTTTGACTGTCTTTTTACAATAAAGATGTACTTTTCATTTGTGGTTGCCCTTATAAATCCATTTTCATAGAGGGTGTCGTTAAATTTAGAATACCTAATTCTATGTTTGTTAAGTGAATGTCTTTGACTTGAGAGGATTTTATCTAGGTTTTTCTTTCCTTTTGTAAATTTTGTTATAGTATTAAGTAAGTCATTGCTGTTGATTTTCAATGTGGTAATATCTTTTTCTAGATTTTTTTATGTTATATTTCATATAGTTAATTTCTTGCTTTAGTTCAATGTTTTTCTAATTTAGTTCATCATTTTCATCAAACAAGATTTTTCTTTCAATAATGAGTTTCTCATTTTCATTGATAAGCTTTTCCATGTTTTGATTTTGGCTTTTGTTTTTATCTTTTAGAGTTTTGTATTTTTCATATAGTTTATTAAAAGTCTCTAGGAATTCCTCTATGTTGATGTCTTCCATGTTAAAGAAAGAGTCAATTTCACTAGCTTGTGTCATGAAGTACATGTTGGCTCTTTCATTATCTGAGATAGAGTCCTCATCAGAGGATGAGTCACTCTCATCCCATGTGGCTTGGAGGGCTTTCTTCTTAATTGGCATTTCATTCTTTTTATTTATTTGCATTCTTAGGAGAGGACAATCTCTTTTTAGATGTCCTGATTTATTGCATTTAAAGCAAAATGGTGGATCATCTTTTTCTTTATTTTTATCTTGGTGTTTATTTAATTTCTTCTAAAATCTTCCTATCTTGATGAATTTCTTAAATTTTCTTGTTAATAGTGCATTGTCTTCATCTTCATCTTCGGATTCTTCTATATCTGAAGTAACTTTTAACGCTATGTTCTTTTTCTTAGAGTTTTCAATTTCTTCCTTTTCTTTTAATTGGACCTCCTAGGAAGTTAGGTTTCCTATTAAATCTTTTAGGGAATATGTTGATAAGTCCTTAGCTTCGATGGTAGTGGTCTTCTTTTCCTATTCTAGGGTAAAAGATCAAAGGATTTACCTCACTACTTCACTTTAAGAATAATCCTTGCTAAGGGATTGTAGGTTATTAGTTATCTCATTAAACCTAGTGAACATTTCATTTATGAGTTCATCATCTTTCAGTTTAAATAGTTCAAATTTGTGAACAAGCATATTTATTTTTATTTCTTTAACTTGGTTAGTTCCTTCATGAGTGACATCTAAAACATGCCAAACTTCATGGAAACTCTTGCAATTTGAAATCCTATGGAATTGTTCTTTGCTAACTGTACACAATAATATGTTTAATCCTTTAGTATCTAATTGTGCCAGCAATTTTGTTCATTACTCTATTCTCTAAAAGATGTGGAGCTCAAGGTAAAGTCATTTATTACTACATCCCATAATTTGAAATTTATTGATTTCAGATATATAATCATTCTACATTTCCAATAACTATAATTCATTCCATCAAAAAATGGTGGCCTATAGATACTTTGTCCCTCTACAATATTATTGTTAAACGATGAAGAAGCTATATATTCTAGTAAACAATTAATCTAATTCTAGAAAACCTTGCTCTGATACCAATTATAGGATCGAATGGCTTCTCTAGAGGAGGTGAGTAGAGAATTTTAATTTTAATTATTTACCTTTTCAAATTTAATTTAAGTTAAACAATATGAGGTGTTTTAATCAATTAAAACAAGCAACAACTACAAGATCATTTAGATTTGAAAGTTAAACTATTTTCATGCACAGAAAGGAGATGAGAGAAATTGAATACTCATGCAATTTATAGTGGTTCGGCCAAAACCTCGGCCTAGTCCACTCCTAAAGACTCTCTTGAGATTTTCCCTTAAACTTTTAAAATAAACACTTACTCGTGTTGGCTGTCCCCCAACTCAATCTTTGCTCCTTCCACTTCTCATACCCCGAGAAGCTAAAACACCTTCTTTGTAGCTTTACAACAAACGAATTCTCCTTTCATAGAGCGCTCTTTGGATTGAGATTACAACATAGGGCTTGTGGAGAGAAATTTAGGACAAGGATGGAGCACAATTCTCAAGGATTACAAGTATATCGATATGTGTGTCCTATCAACGCTTATGGGGGTCCTATTTATAGCTAAAGCAACATTAAAAGATGTGTCTAACGGCAATAAAAACAGTCATAAACAGCTAGTCCATCGGTATGCCGTTTTAACTTTTGAAATGCCATTTGCATCTTTAAATTGCAACTCACGAGCAATTCGGTATACTGGAATCATTTCAGTATGCCGAATCCTTCTGATTCGGTATACATTTTAGTCCAATACGTTGTTTTGTCTTTAGCATTATCTCCACAATTCTTTTTCAGAGTTCCGTTGCTTATGTCATTCTTCTTGGTTCGGTATGCCGTTTTTGATCCTTTCATCTTTGGTTCAGAATGCCGATGCCTATGTCGTTTCTTCCTGATTCGGTATACCGATTTGGTTCGATATGTCGAAAGTAGCTCTTCTTTAATTTTTCAACAAATATTCTAAGTATAACTTTACATATTCATTTTACAACATATTACATGGAATTTACATGACTCGAGTAATTACAATTCTTTAATCTTTTTCCTTTCATGAAAATATATACAAAAAATCATTAGTCCAAGTGTTATCATCAAAACATAATATATTTCCAACAACTTGTTCGTCAGAGTAGTGTCTGATAAAAATATATTTTGTTTTGATGATTACACCTAGACTAATGAATTTTTTGTTTATTTTCATGAAAGAAAAAGGTTGAAGAAATTACTTGCTGTAAATGTATATGTCAAGACATACTCAGAAAAAGGTTGAAGAAATTACTTGAATCATGTAAATATTATGATATATTGTAAATGTATATGTAAAGTCATACTTGGCAAATTAATTGTCAAAATATATGAAGTATCAAAATCGGTATACCGATACAGGAAAAATCGGTATATAAAACGGAACTCTGAAATAAAAGACGAAGAATCAAAAACGGCATACCAGAGAAAAATGATATACCGAAGCAGGAAAAATCGGCACAAGCAACAGAACTTCGAAAAAGGCTGTCGAAAAACCTGAAGATAAAAACGGCATACCGGACTAAAACAGTATACCGAATCAGGAGAATTCAGCATACTGAAATAAATCCAGCATACCGAATTGCCCGAGTGTTGCTGATTGAAGACAAAAATGGCATTCCGTAGGTCAAATGGCATATCAATAAACTAGCCGTTTATGGCCATTATCTAGTCGTTAGACACATCTTTTGATGGTCCTTTGGCTATAAATAAGAACTTTACAAGCCTTGATAGGACACACATCACATTCATATACTTGTAACTCTCTATTTCCGTGCTCAAACTCTGTCCTACATTCTCTTCACAAGCGATATTGTAATTCATATGTAAAAGCGCTCTGTGAAAGAGAAGTCACAAGTTAAAAAGCTACAAGGGGAGGCTCTAGCTTCTCGGGAAACGATAAGTGGAAGGAGCAAGGATTGGGTTGGTGGGATAGCCAACACAAGTAAGCATTTTATTGTTTTAAGTATAAAGGGAAAAATCTCAAGAGGATCTTAAGGAGTGGATTAAGCCGGGGTTTTGGTCGAACTACTATAAATAGCTTGTGTATTCGATTTCTCTCATCCCCTTCATGTGCATGTATTATCCTTAGCCCTCAAATTTATATGCTTATTATCAATTGCTTGTATACTTTGTTATTACACTTCATTTAGATTAGCTTGTAATTAAAATCGGGAGATTCGATATTAAAAATTAAAAATCTTTATTCACCCCTTTCTAGAGAAGCTTTTCGATTCAACAATTGGTATCAGAGTAAGGTTTTTTAGAGCTAGATTAATTATCTACTAGAATATTTGGCTTCTTTATCATTTAACAATAATATTGTAGAGGGACAAAGTATTAATAGACCACCATTTTTTGATGGAATAAATTATAGTTATTGGAAATGTAGGATGATCATTTATCTGAAATCAATAAACTTTGAATTATGGGATGTAGTAATAAATGACATTACCTTAAGTTCCACATCTTTTAGAAAGTGGAGTAATGAAGAAAAACTACTTGCACAATTAGATGCTAAAAGATAAAATATAATATTTTGTGTTGTTAGTAAGGAACAATTTAATAGAATATCAAACTGCAAGAGTTCCCATGAAGCATGGCAAATTTTAGAAGTCACACATGAAGGAACCAACCAAGTTAAAGAAATAAAAATAACATGCTTGTTCACAAATTTGAACTATTTAAAATGAAAGACAATGAACCTATAAGTGAAATGTTCACTAGATTTAATGAAATAACTAACAACCTACAATCCCTTAGCAAGGATTATTCTCAAAGTGAACTAGTGAGGAAAATCCTACAGTCTCTTACCCCTGAATGGGAAAAGAAGACCATTGTCATAGAAGAAGCTAAGGACCTATCAACATATTCACTAGAAGATTTAATAGGAAACCTGACTTCCTATGAGGTCCAACTAAAGGAAAAGGAAAAGGAAAAGAAAAAATTGAAAGCGCTAAGAAGAAAAGTATAGCATTAAAAGTTACTTCAGATTCAGAAGAATCTGAAGATGAAGATAAAGACATAGCCCTATTAACTAGAAAATTTAAGAAATTCATTAAGAGAGGAAGATTTTAGAAGAAATTAAACAAATATCAAGATAAAAATAAAGAAAAAGATGATTCACTCTTATGCTTTAAATGCAATAAACCAGGACATCTCAAAAGAGACTGCCCACTTTTAAAAATGAAAATTAATAAAAAGAATGAACGATCCATCAAGAAGAAAGCCCTCCAAGCCACGTAGGATGAGAGTGACTCATCTTCTGATGAGGACTCTGCCTCAGAAAGTGAAAAAGCCAACATGTGCTTCATGACACAAGCTAGTGAGATTAGTTCTTCCTTTAACATGGAAGACATCAACATGGAGGAACTCCTGGAGGCTTTTAACGAATTATATGAAAAATACAAGACTCTAAAAGCCATAAACAGAAGTCAAAACCACAACATAGAAAAACTTACAAATGATAACGAGAAACTAATTAGTGAAGGAAAAATTTTGCTTGATGAAAATAATGAACTAAATCAGAAAAATATTGAACTAAAACAAGAAATCAAACATATGAAATATAACATAAAAAACCTAGAAAAAGATATTACAACATTAAAAATTAATAGCTATGACCTACTTAACACAGTAACCAAATTCACAAAAGGAAAAGAAAACCTAGATAAAATCCTCTCTAGTCAAAGACATTCATTGAACAAATATGGAATTGGATACTCAAAATTTAATGACACCCCATATGAAAATGGATTCATAAGAGCAACTACAAACGAAAAGTACATCTTTGTTGTAAGAAGACAGTCAAAATGGGTTAACAACAATCAAACTAAAATAAATGATAGAAAAAGGAAACCAAAAATGATGTGGGTACCTAAGACCTTGCTTGCACCTATGATGTAGGAAAATCATGAACTCCAAGTGGATCTTAAACAGTGGATGCTCTCACCATATGACTGGAGATCATAGACTCTTATGTACATTGAGCACCAAAGAAGACAGAGTGGTCACATTTGGTGATAATGCAAAGGGAAGAATAGTGGGGATAGGAAATGTAGGTAACTCTCACAATCCTTCTATTGAAAATGTTCTACTTGTAGATGGTATTAAACATAACTTGATTAGTATAAGCCAATTGTGTGATATAGGGTATAAAGTAATGTTTGATAAACATGAATGTACTATAATAGATGCTAAAACTAACGAAATCATATTTATTGGAAAAAGAAAAAATAATGTGTATAAAATAAAAATTTCACATAAACCTGATATGACTCTATCTTGCCTTACATCTTCAAATGATGAACATCGGTTATGACATAAAAGACTTGGTCATGCCAATATGGGACAACTTTCAAAATTATCTAAAAGTGAACTTATGATAGGGCTACCAAAAATTGATTTCAAAACGGATAAGCAATGTGACGCATGTCGGTTTGGGAAACTGTGACTATGCCCGACCCAAGGGACGTGGGAAGGAGATCACAGCCATGCCAAGATGGCAAAGGTGCAAGGAAAAGGAAAAAGAAAAAGAAAAGGAGTCGCCACCTAGTCTTTTAAGGGAAAGACGAGGAAAACCACAAAAAGAGAAATGCTTGGAATGCAAATGCGAAGGCTGGATGTCTGCAAACTAGATGATGGGTAAGGATTCTTATTACGCACGAGGAAGGTGTTAGGCACCCTCGTACGTCCGAGAAACTCGGTCTTTCTAGTCCTATTACTTGCTAAAGGCTAAATGAATGTTTGCTAAACCTGGATCATGCTCTAATCATGCGAATGTGTATGGATGTGACAAGACTAAATGAATGTGCAAGATGATGTGTGAAAACTGCGAAGAAATCCACATGAAATCATGAGAAAGTCGTGAAAATCAAAAAGGGGAAAAATAATCCGTGGTAGGGACAAATGTAGACCCTCAGGTCTGTTAATGTACGCCTTGGGGCGATGAAATCCAAGTCAAATCAAAAACATGAGATGTAGGATCAAAACTAGTCAAATCTGATAAAGGATGAGAAACTCTGAAGATAGGATGAATCGGAATCATGAAAAGTCATGAAAATCGAAAAGGGGAAAATAATCCGTAGTGGAGACAAATGTCGGCCCTCAGGCCTGTTACTGTACGCCCTGGGGTGATGAAATCCAAATCAAATCAAAAACATGAGATGTAGAATCAAAAACTAGTCAAATCGGATAAAGGATGAGAATCTCTGAAGGCAGAGTGGAGAATGAAACCATGGATGAAAGGCATGGGATGTCGGCTCGCCAAATATAGATAACTGTGAAGAAAAAGGATAAAAAAGTAAAGATAAGTGCCTAAATGTGCAAAAACTCTAGAGAATGGCTGAAACATGGACAATGCAAGGCTAAATGCAAAGAATGAGGTGTATGCTCATGAATTGGAGGCATAGGGGCAATTTGGTCATTTCCCCTAGCCAGATGTGACAAGTGCTTGCATGGGAATGATGCATGGCCTAAGATATGTCAAAATGTATACTAAATGTCTGGATAATGTCATTTGGAAGAAACCGGAGAAGAAAAATCACCAAAAGGATGTAAATACAATAAATGACAAACATAGGGACTAAAACACAAAATTCGCGAAAAGAGCGAGAAACTGGATGAAAAACAGGTTCATGATCCTTATTCTAACATGCAAATGATGGGTCCAGTGTCAATGTGGCACAAGGATGCAAACATTGCACTTGGATAATTTTCTGAAAAGTCAGGGACAAAAGTGCAAAATTTACATGAGTGCAAATGTGGCCAAAATGCAGGGCAAAAGATCAAATCTTAGTGAAAACATGACTTGCAAGTGAATTCTGTGATTAAATGCAAAACAAGGGTGAAAAATAGCCCAAAATATGATGGAAAACATTTAAAAACCCTAAATGAAAAATTTAGAAATAAATTAAGGGACAAAATGTAAATTTCATGTTCAAAAATGCTTTAATGTGAATTCAGGGGCTTTTCTGCAAAAATTCAAGGTCAGGTTGTGACAAAAGATGAGTTTTTAGGCTAATCAATGTAATTATGATGAATCCTGGGGTTTAAAATGCAAAATTCACAATCAAAACTCATTTTTAAAAAGTTCTAGGGGTTAATTGTAAATTTTCAGGACCAAACTGTGAAGAAACTTCAATTTTTATGATGCATAGTATGATTTTTGAAGAATTCAGGGTTCACATTGCAATTTTCCCAGAGAAAAAGTGTTTCAGAAAAATTCAGGGACCTAAATGTAAAATTCCAAGACCTAAATGTGATAAAAACATGATTTTATTGATCACTAGTGCCATTTTGAAAACATTCAGGGGTCATAGTGCCATTTTCACATGGAAAAACTTGTTTCAGAAACTTCCGAGACTTAAATGTAAATTGTCTGGACTTAAAAGTAATAAAAACATGCATCAATATGTTAACAATTAAAAGATGAACTCTTCAGGGGGCTAAATGCAAAATTCACAGAAAAAATAAAGAATAAAAACTATTTTAAAACTATATGGATTGAAATGAAAATGTCTGGACCCAAATGTAAAAAAAAGGACTGAAATGTAATAAATAACGGACCAAATTGCAAAAATTAAAAACTAATGTGAATGGGCCATAATGCGACTTTCCAGAGGCTTCTCTGGGGTTCAGAAGGTTGCGAGAAGAGTAGGGGACCATCGTGGCGGCACGGCGAGGCTCCGGGAGGCGACGACGAGGCTTGGGGAGGTCTGGAACGTCCCCCCCACCTCGAGCTCCGGTGAGGGGATCGACGGCGACAGCTGGAGTGGCACGGGGGCTCTGGCAGGCAGTGGCGTGGCTCGGCGGACTCATGGCGACGTGGGGAGTCTTCCTGGATCGTTGGTGCAGAGCGATGCGGACTCGTGCACGCGAGGGGACTCTTGATGGTGTGCGACGGCGACTGCAGGAGCGGCAACAGCGCGGCAGCATGGGCGGTCTGCTGGGCTTCTCTACGAAAGGGGGGTACTCCGGGAGGAGGAAGAGGAGGGCAGAGTGGTGGCCTAGACATTCCCTTCCTCCGCAAGGGGGTGTTTTGGGTTCACCGGAGAAGGCGAACCCATCGCCAGCGAAACCCACAGAGGCGGGCAAGGCTGCCAACCAAGGGGGCTACCCTATGGCCATTCTACGGGGGCTTAAACGAGATGAACTAAAGATGAGGAGAAGGGGAAGGTACCTGTATGTGCTCTCTGGTGATCTTCAGTGGCAACAACGACGTTTTCCGACGGCTCTGGTTGGCCAAGAGACGGCTGGTGGCTCAAGACAATAAGGTTGGCTGTTCCTGGGGGGTCAAGGGTCAAGGAAGAAGGATGTTGAATTGCTGGTGAGGTAGATTGAAAGTTCGCAGAAGGTCTGAAGTTCTCTCATTGGGTTTTGGCCAAAAAGTCTTTTTTTTCTTTCTATCGACGGCGAGGGTACTTATACTTCGGCGAGGCGATTCTCCGCCGTTGATCCTCCTCTCCTCAGCCCATCAGCGTTGTTGGATCGGGCCTGAGCTGGAGGAGGTTGGCCAAATATCTCGGAGGCGGAGATCTATCCCGGATTTCTCAGAATTGCTCGTCGGAAAAATAGGGTCGCCAGAATTATTTTTAACATTTGTATAGTTTGAAATTGAATTCTTGTATGAACAGTAATGGGCTTAACGGGCTTAGGGTTTTGTGATTTTTATTTTGATTTTTGTTTTGATTTTATTTTGGATTTTTTTTGGACTTTTTAGGGTTTTAATTTTTGGATTTTAATTGGGCTTTATGGGTTTAATTTAATTTCTTAATTTTGTGATTTAAGGTTT